>PISX010010851.1:0-68239 GCA_004024625.1 Mellivora capensis | reverse complement strand
CCCCCTTGGCAGCTCCGGATGGTTCTTGGAGGTTTAGAGGAAAGCAAACTGCACCCAGACCTCCCTCCCAGAGAGAAGCCCCAGTCCGTTCCCCTCTGGGTGCTGCAGAGCAGGTTCCCAGCCGCGATCTCTGGGGACACCTGTGTGTCCTGCTTGTACTCAAAACCACAAGTGGCAGCTGTCTGGGCAGCTCCAGACCGCCAGAGAGGTTCCAAGCAGGGAAGGCACGGAGAGATTTTCCTGCTGGCCCGAGCTGAGAGCGATCAGACTTTCTGGGTCCTAAAGATCCCCCCGCTGGTGCCCACGCGCCTCTCTCAGGGGAGGGGTTGGAGCGCGTCTCAGGCTCTGCTAGCACGGCGCGGCACACACGTGGGGACTGCAAAAGTCTGTTTCTGCTCCGGGAGGGTCCCAGCCCCTGCCACACGCCAAGCACCCTTAGGAGGTCTCCTCGCAGCTCAGTGACCAGGACCTGGTTTCTCTGCTGCACTCTCTCTGGCTCAGCGCCAGGGGTGTCTGCCCTCCGTGGGGGACTTAAAACCCTGTCCCTAACAGTTCCAATTCCCACAATTTCACCCTGCGATCTTTTCTCTTTTTGAGTGCTTTTTATCAGTCTTCAAGTTAATGCTGGTCCCCAGTCTTAGGGGACTCTCGTATTGGGGTATTACTTCCCAATGCATCTCCTCTGGTGGCTCCCTCCCCCTTTTGTTTATCTTCCAATACCAGTCCGGCGTTCCCACTCCGCTTTACCTGCCCACTGGCGTCTTCTGCCCCCGTAGAGATCCTGACGAGTAGAATTTTTATCTCAGGCTGATTTCATGAGTGATCGGAGTTCCTTGGTAGGTAATCAGCTCACTTTAGGGGACAGGTTGAACCAGAGCCTCCTCCTAGTTCCCCGCCATCTTCCTCCACCTCTTTTTCCCCTTTTCTTATCTTCTTTTTTTCTCTTCCTCCTCTTCTTTATTCTTCCTTCTTTCTCCTTCTCCTTTCTCTTCCTTTTCCTCTTCTTTTATTGCACTGGCTTGGACCCCAATTGTTGAATAGACACAGTATTTTTCTGTACAGTGCATCTCCCTGTGTTGTTCTGCATTTCCAAGGAAAATCTTTCAATATTTCATCTTTAAACATGTTAATTATGTTTTTGAATATCTTTCTTCTTTGAGGAATTAAAAAGATGAAATAACTTCATAATCAAACAGTGCAAATTTGAAAGCCTCAAAGTAGAAAAAGCCTGTGACCAGAAATGTAAAAAAGTAGATTTGGGGCCTGAAATATAGCCTCCACTCAAACATATTTTTCTTTTCTGAGCAATTGTCTTTATAACATATTAAAATATAAATTTCTCTTTTTAAAAAAACATCTTATTTATATAAGCTACGAAATGACCAATCAAGCCTCATTGCTTTTCCTTAGCTTGAAAAGTTATCTTCTAAGACAAGTAGTGAAAAGACAAAACCTTCTTGATGGACACTTCTTGGGGCTGACTCCCAAAGCCTCCTTCTCTCACTAATGGGATCAAGGTGGAGACTGAGGGACGCCTGGGTGGCTCAGTTGCTTGAGTGTCTGCCTTCAGCTCAGGTCATGATCCCAGGGTCTTGGGATGGAGCCCACCATCAGCAGAGAGCCTCTTTCACCCCCTGCCCCTTACTCTGCTCATATTCTGTCTCCCTCTCTCTCTCTCTCAAAAAAAAAAAAAAAAAAAAGGTAGAAACTGAAACAATGCTTGGAACTCAAGCTATGTGCCAATGGTTACAAAAACTTCACAGCTCCTGGAGGACCCTTCCGGGGGTCCCCTTCCCTTCTCGTACCTCCAAAACAAGACCATGCAAGACACCACCTTGGTGAATGCCAGTTCTAGGTACGATGATTTCTCTTTCCTTAAAGTTGTGTTTTGAGATTGATGAAATCAATTTGTAGGTGAGCTTTCTGAGAGCTACTGCATGGTCGTAGAAGTTCAGCCATCATCATGGGTCATCTCCCTGCTCTACCCTAGCAAACTGACCTCATTTGACACACATCCAAGATGTTAACCTGTTAATGTATTAATACGACATATGTGAATTCATGATTGTTTCTGGTTTTCTACCTGTCTACTCAATATTGTTCTGTCACCTTAGTTTATGATCAGCTCAGCCATGTGCCTGGAGCCTCATCACACACTCATCCCTGTGCCAGGTGCCATGAGCGTACATTCTAGACTGTCCCCTGAGAGTGGTATTCCATTGGCTACATTGCCTACAGCACTCAAGTGAAAACAGAGAAAGAATCAAGTTCTAGGTCTCCTATCCCTGTCTTCGAGGGCAAATGTTTGTTCAAGGACTGGAGAGAGTAGTTAGCAAAGATGTGAAAGGGGTGTGTATGAGCTTGAAATATTTCTGGTCTTAAATCCAAAAACATTGAGAGGTGCATGCACAGGTGCTGAGAGGTAGGAAAACAAAACTGAGTCACACCACAAGTGGCTGAATATATCTCTCTGGCTGTAGCTGCCATTGGCCAATCCTGCCCACCCTATCTTTAAACTCAACCCCCAAACCGGCTTTTGTTCTTTGTTTGCACCACCAACATCCTGGTCCAAGTCACTGCCATGGTGGCCCAGGTTTCAGTAGTTTCCTGCTGGCTTCCTGTGAATTCACCTCTGTCCCTACGCTCCATACACATGCATAGATCTGACCTTGCCAGGCTCAGCTCTTTGGTGGATTTTCATTGCATGGAAACCAAATCAGAGTCCTTCCAATGGCCCCGGCCTTCCATGATCTGCCGATCTCTAAGCACATAGGTTTCCTTGGGGTTCCTTGAAGACCTCGAGCTCACATTCTCCAGGCTTTTGGAGTTGATGGTCCTGGGCTTAAAACAGTCTCCCCTCTTAGCTCACAAGACCTATTCCACCTCATCATTGAGGTCTCCACTGAAATACCACTTCTTCCTAGAAGTCTTCTGCCACCACCCTGTCTGATCACTCTCTAAGCCTCTCCCAGCCTCATCTCTTCCTAGCATCTGCCATCACCTGAGACCACAGGTGAAGGCTTTGTCCCCTCTGCCATCTGCTGTGGGTCTAGAATGCCTGGCTCATGGCAGATGGCCCATTAATATTTCGTGAATCAATGGATGCATCTAGCTCTACTTCGCTAGACTTCCAAAGGGGCTCAGTCCCCTGCCCACAGCAGCGGGGCTATGTTCTCTCCTGATCAAACATTTTTAAAGCTGTATTGTGTGCAGAAACCCCTTGGGACGTAGAGGCTCCTTACAGAATGGAGTGCAAAGCGTCTCTAGTCTCTATCGAGGGCTGTGAGAACACCTTTGGGCTCCCTCTCCTTTGTCTGCAGAGCAGCTCTGAGTCTAAGCTTGGACTCAATCACACGGAGAACCCTCCCCACCCCGCGCCGGCATTTTGCCTGCCTCTCTTGGTGTGCTGGCTCAGCACCAGGCAGAACCTATCCGTTCTTTTATAAAAGGAGCATCTGTGTTCCAAAGACTCTCTTATGTGAAGTGTCTGAAAAGGTTCACTTACCTTGCTTACTAATTAAAGGCAAGTCACATTTTTCCCCTCTCTGGTCTCTGCAGCCATCCCACCAATGGCCACCTGATAGCCTCATCCAGGTCGGGTTACACAGCTGCCTGAGATAATGCCATTTGCCATTTGTGATGAGTGAGTCGACAAGGCTGAGTGACTTGGGGAAGTGTTTCCCGATTGGAAGAACCTGTTGGCAGCCTGCTCACCATCACGCTTGCTTTTATAATGAAAAAGGAAAATATTTCTGCTTTTAATGATGGCGGCCCCAGAAATGGTGAGTAAAGTGGGTTGGGGAGAGATCATGCCTCTGAAAGAGGATTTCTCAACATTTCTGCGTGTTGTGAAACCGGCCAAGGATGGCCCGTTTGGGAAGGGACTTCCGTGCCTAGGTTCAAGGTTTCAGAAAGCATTTTACTACTTGTTCTTACTCCGGTCATTAAGTTAGGCTGCGTCATTTGCCACGTGCCGATAGTATGTGGCAAGTGTCAGCAAGGATCAGAAGCAAAAATGCCAGGTGTGTACTTACTAGTTTCCCAAGATTCTCTTCAGAGCCACTTTTGAGAGGGAGATGAAATAAATATTTTTAGTGCATAATCCTTGCTTCGATTTTCCTAAGACTGCCTGGAACAGCGTGAAGACAGAGTTTGCCTTAAATGGCTTCATAGTTTCCTGTTGGATCTCCAACATTACAACCGGTAAACAGAAATTTAAAAGGGGCGATTTAAGGATCTATTTTTATGTGACTGTTGGAACCTCCTTTAAGGAAGCAGGTTCCCAGAGAACTCGTGGCTGACTGATAAACTGGGAAGGTGAGTTGGAATTTATTTGGGAACATTCCGCCATTTCCTCGCTCACTCCACCCCTCTTAGAGCCGCAGGAATGACTTTCGGAGGCTTCTGACCTCTCTGGCTTTTCGATAGGTGGAATTCTCTCGGAGGAAACAAAGCCCCAGTGTAGCTGGTGCAAGCCAGAGGTCCCTAGCTGCTCCCCCCTTGGCTGTGTGGGGGACTGGGCACCCAGGGGGCATGGATACTTCCATCCTTAACTAGGTCACACCTGCGTGAGTCAGGGAAGGGCTGTGTTTACGGGAAACTACAAATACTGTGGGTGACTGTCTCCTCCCTGGAGTCATCTACATTTTGGGGCGTGGACACTGTGTGAGTATAAGAAACTTCTTATGGTTAAAATAGGTGTCCCACACATGCAGGCAAAGGGTTGAGTTTACGTGGGACAAAGAACAATGACAAAAAAAAGAAGGAAAGTGCCTTGAAAGTGATTTATCTTCTAAAAAATAATGGTGCAGTAATTTCTCAATTGTAAGAGGGGATATCTCTGAAGACGGCTAGTCCTTTGATTTTCAGATCGGTAGAATACACAGTGAGAAAGTCATTATTTCGGCAGAATTAAGTTCATAGTTCTGTGTTAACTCTGGAAGTTTCTCTGTGACCTGCTGTGGCTCAGGAAAAGAATGTGTTCTCCCTGGACAAAGAGTTTTGATCTATCGCTTGATCAAATCTAGATCGAATGTGCTTTATGGGGATTGTTGGATTTCAAAGATTTAACGTGACAAAGATGCACTTGACGCTAAAAATGTAAACAGGGGAGCAAACGCTGTCTGTTCTTCTTGGCGAAGGAGGTGGAGGTAGAGACAGATCTCAGAGGTCCTGAGATAGTCACCATGGGGGAAAACGACCCACCTGCGGCGGAGGCCCCCTTCTCCTTCAGATCACTTTTCGGACTTGAGGATTTGAAAATAAGTCCTGTTGTACCAGGTAGGTGGATCCCGGTGTGCCTTTTGGGGAAGTGTCCCAAGTGTTCTTCCTCAGAGGGATACCGATTGCTTGCATTTCCTTGGGTTTATGGAGCCCTGGAGAGGGGGAAGCATTAGAGGGGGCATCCTCTTGTTCAGTCCTTTGCCAACTCCTGGAGACAGAAGTTTGCATTCTCTGGATGGAGGTTTTCAGAAATGCAGGCTCCTGTTGCCCCTGGGAGAGAGGGGTCAGGTCCCGCGGGAGAATCTCTGAGCCCCTCAGGGAGTCCTGAGAACCATCAGCTCTTTCAGGAAACTTAAAGTAAGCCTGGCATTGCCGAAGGTGTTTGATGCCTAGATTAAAATCCAGCCGCAGAAGACAAGAGCTGCTCTGAGCAACAAGGAGAGTTGGTTTACAAATTGGTCTCAAATGCAGGACTTGTCCCGGTGAGCCGGTAAGCCGTGGCTCGCTGGTCCCAGGTGCAGTGAGAAATGCTGACCTCGGGGGGCTGGGAAGGGGGACACCTGGGGGGCTCTGGCTGAGGTTGCAGAAAGCACAGAGTGGGGGCTGCCCTGATGATTCCTTTAGACCCTCTGGGCAATGGACGTGGGGGTGTGGTGGAGAAGATGGGAGGTGGGAGGACAGGTTTTAAGTGAGAGTAAGGAGACGCTATTTAAAAATACAGCTCAAAAAGTGAGCATAAATATAAATTTAAAAAAAATACCCTGCTATCATCTGACCTCCAAGATTTACCTGGTTTTTATGTTTGCCTTCATTCTCTTCCCATCCTTGCCCATAAGTACGCATTCTTGCGTATGAATAGGAACCCCCCAAATGACCTCATATCGTTAGGTGTATCATGATGGATAGGTATAGACAGGTGTTTTCCCATGTGCTACTTGGTTTCTGTAAATGGCTTTTGTTTATAACATCACAACATCCCATCAAGTAGATGTGTAATTCACATAATTTAAAAGTCATCATTTTTAAAAAATTTTTATTTATTTATTTGACAGACAGAGATCACAAATAGGAGAGAGGCAGGCAGAGAAAGGAGGAAATGGGCTCCCTGCTGAGCAGAGAGCCCGATGCAGGGCTCGACCCCAGGACCCTGGGATCATGACCCGAGCTGAAGGCAGAGGCTTAACCCACTGAGCCACCGAGGTGCTCCTAAAAGTCATCATTTGACATATATTGTTCCCAATATTTTTATAGTACAAATAATACAAGCATGAATAACACTGTATGTATCCACTTCTGATTTCTCATTTCTTAATGATTAATTTCCAGTAGTGGGAATTCAGTAGTGTTTTAAATAAATAAACAATGTATTGTTCATTATAGAAATTTAGAAAACACAGTGAATCAAAGGGATTTTTAAAAGTTACTCAGAATTTTATCATTACTCAGAAAAAACCCTATTTGTGTTTTAGTATTGGATTTCTTGCCTTTTTCTGATCTACTTATCTGTATTTTCTGTTGGAAGTGGAATATTCTATTTTGAAGATTCCCCCCCAAATAAAACAGTATCGTGTTCTTTCCATGGCATTAAATAATTCTTAAGGGGTTTGTAAACTATGGCCTGATGACCATATGTGGCCCACTACTTGGTTTTATAAATAAAGTTTTATTGGAACAGAGACACATTCATATTTCAGCAATTGTCTATGGCTGCCTTCATGCCGTAGTAGTTGAGCAGTAGCAACAGACCGTATGGCCCATAAAGTTTAAAATATTTACTATCTGGTCCTTCACAGAGGAGGTTTGCCAACCCCCTTTCCCTATCATGGAACTAACACTATACGTGTTCTGTCACCAGTTCCTTCTGAGGGGTGTTCAGGCTGTTTCCTATGCATCGGTATCATACACGTCCCCTCTCTAACTGTCCATGTAGGTAGAAACTTATGTACATCAATGATGACATCTTAAGATAAATTCCTGGAAGTGGTCTTACTAGGTCAAAAATTCCATCCATTTTCAAGCCTTTTGGTTTGTATTTCCCATCTGACTCTCAAAAAGTTTACGCAACATATACACCTATTGACTGACTGTAAGTGAAGGTCCATTTCCTTTCACCTTGGATTGCAGTGGGGATGCCCTAACAGCAATCATAATAAATATTGGGAGGTTGAGATGTCGTTACATTTGGTTGGCAGTTTTTCAAATTTCCAGAGAGGGTGAAAGTTCTTTCCTGCGTGTTGATCATTTGCATTTCTTTTTTGAGGAGGTGCTATGCATTTTGCTTTTCATCCATTCATTCATGCACTCAAAGACAGAACAAGGAGGGGGAGTGGGGGCCATGATAACACTACAAGACACTATGGCAGAAGACCTATAAGGGGGCAAATGTGAATGATACAAAGGTTCTCACTGAGTACCAATCTTTGAGTCTATAATTAGGATGAATTTCCTAAATCTAACTCTTAGACACAGCAATTGGAGTGATAAGAGGTCATTCTTGGGGTTCCTGCAGATTTTTAAAGTGTAAGGGAATGTGGGTTCTCAGGAAGGGGAAGTTCTTAATTTGGTTCAGGCTTCTGGGGGTGGGGAAGGCTGTAAAGAAGAGACTGGTCTGTTAACACAAGACCACAAATTGGTCGTCCTGAAGGGAACTGGTCTCCCATGTTGAGATAAAACAACCTCTGTTCTCATGATGTCATCCATTCATGCAATTTATCGATGCAGTTGACCCTTGGACAACATGGGGGTGGGACTAGGTTGCTAACTCCGCACCTAGTCAAAAATCTACGTATAACTTTTGGCTCCCCCAAACCTTAACTACGAATAGTCTAGTACTTATTGGCCAGAAGCCTTCCTGATCACATAAACACTCACTGAGCTAGTATCTTGTGTGTTACACGTATGATACGCTGTGTTCTTACAACAAAGTAAGCGAGAGAAAAGAACGTGGTATTAAGAAAACCTTAGGGAGGAGAAAATACACGATTAAAAATCCACGTGTGAGTCGACCCGAGCAGTTCAAGCCTGCACTGTTCAAGGGTCAGGGTCTTCATCAAGGACTGCTGCACACCAGGTGTCAGTCTAGGCTCTAGAACACAGCTGCGGTGCCAACGGCCTACTCAATGTGGCCAAGACGAAGACCTTGCCCTCTGCCTCGCTCTCTTTCTTCTGAATCCTTCAGGCCATGGAGCGTGTGCCTTTCGTTATTCTCCTTAATTACTTCTTTCTTCCCTCTTCCTCATTCCTTCTCTTACTCTTCTCTTCTTCCCCATCCTCTCCCACATCCTTCCCCCCATTTTTGTCTTCAAATTCTCTCCTTTTTAAGTAGCCCTGAATGATATTGGCCATTTTATAAGCACACCCTTCATTGTCAGAGGGTGAAGCTCTGGGTTTCCAAAGACAGGCAGGGGGAGATCTCTCAGCTCAACATCTCTTAGACTAGGGTGGGAGAGGAAGGGATATTGTGTCCCAAGTAACGTGTGCTGTGAAGAAAGCCGTCTCCCCTTCCCACATTCCCATCTTCCCCAGTGTAAGTGAGGACAACTGTGGCATGGATATATTTTCAGGTCTGATGAGATAATTTGCAGGATGTGGCTTGTTCTCCTTGGAGTAAAAGTGCCGATGGAGATTCTCCTAGTTGCCCAGAGAGGCTCATAATTTTGGGCATCGTAATGCATGTATAACACATCCTCTTTTTCGTCCCATCTGCCTGGTTCTTCAGCAAGAGCCAGGACAGCTCTGGGGTTTACCTTACTTGCAAGCTAATAAGTCAGCCCACCCAGTTTATGAATGCTGGCAGAAGACAAGAGACTCCCGGCTCAGACACGGAGGATGTTATTATGGCATGAGCGGCACGTGTGTCCTGTTTGAGTCAGCTCCCCATGCCTGCCAAGTCCCATGGAGGTGATGTGGAATAGCCCAGGGACATGCTGCATGTCCGGGGGGGGGCGGTCTGCAGCACACAAAGGAACCCAGAACCAAGACCAACTCAAATCTTTCATCATGGACTGCAAGCTCACCTGTATACAATTTGTCCCAAAGGAAAACACTGCATTTGTTAAGTCAGAAAGTAAGTAAGCCTGCTCCTTGCTCTGGAGAGAGATGTCATCTCTGTCTTCTAAGGCGGCTTGTTCTGCAAAGCATCCTCATAGAGATGGTCGGGGACAAGGTTGTCAGTGTCCCATGCACAAGACTCACAGAGAATGGGCTGCTACATCACCTTGTGACCATCTGAGAGGTCCCAGCCCTCCCTCTTCTCAGAGTACCCTGTTTGGGTTTTATGGGTCACCCGTATGGGTCACTGTCCTCTATGGGGAAGCATTTCTGGGCATCTGGGCTCCACTTGCCCCCTGTACTACATTCCTAGGGCTGCGGAGACAAAGGATGACAAACTGGGTGACTTAGAAGAACACAGGTCTATTGTCTCATGGTTCTGGAGACCAGAAGTCCAAAACCCAGGTGCTGGCAGGGCTGTGTTCTCACTGAAACCCACAGGGAAACCCTCCTTTCCTCTCCCCAGCTTCTGGTGTTTCCTGATAATCTTTAGGGTTCCTTGGCTTGTAGGTTCGTCACCCCCCTCTCTGCCTGAAACTTCACATGGTGTCCTGCCTGTGTCTCTTCACACCATTCCCTTCTGTGTGTGTCTGTTTTGGGTTCAAATGTCCCCTTTTTAAAGGACACAAGTGAGATGAGTTTAGACCCACACGATTATTTGTTTTAACTCGACAGCCCCTGTAAAAACTCCATTTCCAAATAAGACGATATTCTGAGGTCCTGGGGGTCCACACTTCAACATACTGCAGGGTGAGCGGAGGGGAGGGGACATGGTTCGGTCGCAACTGGGTCAGGGGTAGAGAGCCTGGGCCTGAGCCTCTGGAGAGTGTGTCCCCAGATAGATGGCCTTCGCTCTAACTACGGCGACTTTCTTTGGGCCAGAACATTCTCTGCTTTGAGGGGAGGGGGGCCAAGTAGCTCAATTTCAAGTTTTATCTTATTCAAATCCGCTGCTGGGCGGCTTTCCGCTCTCCCCCCCCCGCCCCCTTGTTGGTTTCCAGATGCAGATGCGGTCGCGGCGCAGATCCTGTCCCTGTTGCCACTGCGGTTCTTCCCCATCATCGTCATTGGGGTCATTGCCTTGATACTGGCGCTGGCCATCGGGCTGGGCAGTGAGTACAATTCATTATTCAGTGGGCTCTCAAATGCCTGTGCAGGTGTTTAAACTTTGATGAGCCCCCCACGGCCCACACCGCTGGGGCGCTGCCCCCCAGCCTTAATTACTGGAGACCAATGTCTCTGGGGCTTGCTGACTTGGAGTTTTCTTTGCCTGCATGAATGTAGAGCCCGCTGGGGCCCGGGAGGGGCTGCTGGCTGTGCTCGGGGCTTTGTCACCAAGGAGCCTGCCCAGTTAGAAGTGTCGAAAGGCAGCTGATGAAATGCGATTCTGTGGGCCTGGAGGGGGTGCGGGGCCGGGAGGAGGACACAAGGAGGCCATTCACTCCAGGCCAAGCCTACCTGCTGTTTTAAAAAGAGGTTCATGTGACTTTTGAGAAAGTGAGTCCTTTGGGCGGGCTCTGATATGGAACACTATCTCCTCTTCTCTTTCAAATAACCAGCCCGCCTGCTCAGCAGCGGGGTCCCCGGTCCCTTCTCTTCTCGCCCAGGGTCGGAGACAACAGGAGGTGGACTGGGGGGCCGAGTTGTCCTCACTCGGAGCCCCTAGCTCAGCTGGCTCAGCCAGTCGGCCCACAGCCATGCACTTTCTCTCTTGACCTTGAGCCCCAGACCTGGGGCTCGAGGCCACATACTGAGCCCAAGTGGGGTGTAGCAGCCCCACCCTCTGGAATTTGGGATAGAAACTGGGCTGAAGGAAACTGGCTGCGATTTCAATGCAGGTTTCATTACTGATGGCCATGCTTGAGGCCACGGTGGCCTGGGGATGGTGGTTAGTGTTGTACACTGAGGAAGCCAGCCCGTCCTTGACACCCTCGTTCTCCCCTCTCCTCAGTCCACTTCGACTGTTCTGGGAAGTACAGGTGTCGCTCGTCCTTTAAATGCATTGACCTGACGGCTCGATGCAACGGGGTCTCAGACTGCAGAGACGGGGAGGACGAGCACCGGTGCGGTAAGGCCATGCTCCTCGCTGCAGAAGGACAACCAAGCCTGACCTTACCCATCTGTGCAGTGGGCCCAGATCCGTGCCACGGTGAAGCCATGTTCTTAAGTGGGATCCCCCCGGCATTCGTCCTCAGGGGCGGCTGAGCTGGGAGCAAAGCAGGGGCTGTTCCTTGGGGCCAAAATTCGGTTGGGGAGAACACGGGGGCAGAAGGAAGAGAGCTCAGGGGGTCCAGGCTGTAGGAGCTGGAATGGCCCCGCAGGGTGGGGGTACTGCGGGGGAGGGGCAGCCCAGATTCAGCAGGGTGGGAGGCCTGAGCCAGCTGCCGGGAGACCTCTGCCCCTGTGGGCTCAGGCCCTGTGGGCGGCTCACCGACTCCTCCTCCCGTGCGCCGGGCAGTCCGTGTGAGTGGCCAGAACTCCGTGCTCCAGGTTTTCATAGCTGCCACCTGGAGGACCGTGTGCTCCGACGACTGGACAGGTCACCACGCTAACGTCGCCTGCGCCCAGCTGGGCTTTCCAAGGTAACTTCAGGGACATTTCCCACAGATGGGTAGGGCATTTGATTGTGCTGACGATGGGGAGAGAGAGCCTCCTTTAGGGGGCATTGACGGGCTGCCGCTGGCCCCATCACAGCGCGTCCCCACGCCAGCCTCGACATCATCCCTGACCCCCCGGTGCGCACACCAGGCCCAGGCATGCTAAGTGGTTCGGTCAAGGTCACGTGGGAAGGGGCACGTTTGGGGGCGTCTCATGGTCAGGGCAGGACCCCAGATGTGCACAGGAAACATGGAACTTCCGAGCCAAAGACTAAGCCCCCAGCGGCTTGGGCTGCGGCCACGGGGTACCTACAGAGCCCCCACCCGCCGGGTGCTGGCGGCCCCACAGGCGGGCACGCACACTTCCAAGGAGCCCCGAAGAACCAAGTTGGAAACCCCCGCCGTATAGTGAAAGCACAATCCCTTCCGACAGTTATTTGGAAAGATGTTGAAGGATCAGCCCTGGCAGCGGCGTCTTCACTTCTCAGTGTTTGGTTTTGTCCCGGGACATTGTGCGCTGAGGGGACACACTTCTCTCCTCTCTCTCCTGGCCCCTCCTCTGGCCCCCGACCACGCTGTCCTCTGTGGCCTCCCACCACAGCACCCCAGCCCCTTTCACTCTTGGCCCCGGGTTCAAAGTGGGCAGGCTCTGTGTTCCCACGCTCCTGGGCATTTGCACCCGAGTTCCTGTGGCCTTGGCCCAGTCCCCCGACCCCAGCATCAAAGCTGGAAACTGTTTGAAGTCCAGGGAGTCTCGTTTTCAGATCTGGGGCGTCTTCGTCTCAGCTCCTTTCTCCAGTGCCCTTGGCACCCCAGTGTCCCCCAGCCTGTGTCCCTGAGACCGCATCCCTCTCACCTCGTGACAGCCTGGATTTAGGAATCAGCTCAGACCAGCCCAGGGACAGAGGCTGAGCCACACACATGGGGGTGTGGATCGCACCCCCACAGACAGGGAGGAGGGGGTTCACACCCCACGTGCGGGCACACACATGCGCACGTACTACACACACACACACACACACACACACAGCTACATTACGCGTATGGACACATACACAATACCACATCGCACAAACTAAGTCACGCACCCGTGCACACTCACACGCCTCATGCGCACACGTGCACACACCATCACCCCTGTGAACCGAGGAAAGCTTCCCCAGGCACCTCTGTTCCCCCCGGAGGCCCTTTCTTGGACTCACGGGGGGCGTCCCTACCGCTCCCCAGCTCCTTCCCCTCCCTCCTGGAATGCTCCCCCTTCCCCTGAACCCCCAAGCCCCCTCTCCCATGCAGTAGGGCCCAGAGACTCCTCTGCCTCAGATTCCCATCCGCCCATCCAGAGACGGTCCCTCCTGCCCTCCGCGTGCGCCCTCGGTGGGAGTCTAGCCAGCGCCGTTTCCCCAGGCGGCCCCTTAGCACGGCCTGCTTCCCTCCCCGTGAACCCGCTCCAGCCTCCACATCGATGCTTCCATTCCAAGATTGACTTCTGCAGCCTTTTCCTTCCTACTCCTCTCCTGGAAGCCCTTCTTGGATCTCTGCTGGCGGAATCCCATGTCAGCTGTCTGTGATGACAGCCAAAGGGGAGACTGTCAAGCGGGATGTCCTGGGTTTGAATCCCTGGTCCTCAGCTCAGTCCCCTGACTCGGCCTCCGAAACAGGGACAACAGTAGGACCTGCTCTGAAGGGTGGGGTGCGGTTTGCGGCGGAGCAAGCCGGGCACACAGGAACGTCCTGGGAGAGCTGGCCACTGTGATGGTCACAACCCCCTGGAGACTGGGCCGTTTTCTGAGGATCCCAAGGGGGGCCCCCCTGTGTGTCCCACAGCTTTCTGTCTTGTCTCGGGAGCTCGTCCTCGGGCATCTGCCCTATTGGTGGTGGAACCGTCCCCACCAGGGCTGGGAGGGACCTTGCCCCCCAGACTCAAACTTGACCGAACCTCGTCTGCATCTACTGCCCCCCCGCCCCCCAGCATCTCCATAACGGGATGTGATCCTGTTTGATAAACTGGTGTGTTCGTGAGCGAAACAACCAGCTGCTTCGTGTTTCGTTCTTTCCGTGAGAAAAGGGGAGGATGCTTGTCACCCATCTCGTAACTCTTCAAACACTTCAATTTTTTGTTTTTTGTTTTTTTTAAGATCATGGCTTCTTTACCATTGCTCTCCAGAGGACCTGTTTCTTGACACTTTAATCATTTTCTGGGGCGCCCTGAGCCTTTTCCTTCTGTGCTCATCTCTCTCCCGTGGGACCCCCCCCCCCCGCCCAGGTCTGGCTCTCGTTGTCCCCAACCTATGGCCCTTGGGTGCTCGGCACCCCCACTCGATCCCACCCGAAAACTCTCCGCCAAGCTCTGTGTTCGGCTCCGTCTGGGGCTCGTGTCAGGCCAAGGAAGGGTCAGTTCAGCTGGATGCGTCCGGGCAGGGGGGCTTGGCTACATCAGGGCGTGGTCTCCCTGGCCGAGCCTGCGGCGGGTCGAGGGGCTGTGGGGGCCCACGAGGGCTCAAGAGACTTGCGAGTGGGGTGGGGGCCCGGTGGGTCCGTGGGCCCAGACTGTGCAAGGTCTGCCGTGGCTTCCTAAGCCAGCAACGGAGCTGCTGATGGATGGAGGGGTGGGACCGACCCCTGCCGGTAGGACCCGGGGAGCCCCGGGACTGAGCGCTGGCTGGTTGGAGCCCGGAGTGCATCCTGAGTCGGGTCCGCGTTTCCGATGTCCTTGCAGCTACGTGAGATCGGACACCCTCAATGTGGGCTTGCTCGAGGAGCCGCTCCAGGAGGACTTTGCATCCATCAATCACCTCCTGCCCGACGACAAGGTGACAGCTCTGCACCATTCCATGTACGCGAGGTGAGCGGCCGGGCAGGGCGGTCGTCTGCACGGCGTCCCCGCTGGCTTTGTTGAGCCGTGCACAGCCCTGCGAGGACCCAAGGGACGTGAGAGTGTCTTTCTCCAAATGCAAGGCGGGGGCTTGGCCGCCTCACTTAGACTGGAGGGAGGGAGCACCACGCGGGATGCGGGAACCCAGCCCAGACCTGGCAGATAGGGCCCAGAGGAGAGAGGGAGGAAGGGGCACCGCATGGGTCCTGCTGTTCTCATCATGGGCAGCAGGGGTGTGTGCCGACAGGGCGGAGGGACAAGGAAGCTAGAAAGTATTGCAAAGTACGAGAACATTTACCGTTCGTATTCCATATTTCCCTTGAGAACTCAGGAGAAAGGTGAAATGAGACACCCGTAAATGATGGTACCCGCAGCCTAGCATGTCCCCTGCCTCTATAGTTAGGCGTCCCTGTAGGCTCTTCCTGACACTTGGGACCAAATCCCAGGAGCGTGTCCTCTGCCCTGGGAAACAACAGCTTGTCAGCCTGTCCATCGCATAATCGATCGTCACTCGGGGGCCTACATGCGATTTGTGGGGACAGCTCATCGCTTAGGCCCCAAAGCCTCGCTCTGGTGACGCCCCCCTTTTCTTGCATGATTGCACGAGGGAACTGGGGTTCTAAAGGCAGGACAAGTCACAAAGGGACGCGGTGGGTTATAAGCAAAGCACATTCCCTGCTCCCCTCCGCCCCATGCAAGGGCGAGCATGTGTCATTTCGGGGGGGAGGGGACAGCAGTGTGATCCAGGCTGCAAGGACTTGGTCCCAGGAGAGGCTGCCACGCTGTCCCAAGGGCACTCTGTGTCCTCCAGGGGCCAGCGAAGAATTCCCGGGTGAAGCTGGCCTACGGACGCTGCCGGCAATGATGTTTCTGTAGTAGAGCCCCTCCCCCGCGTCCTGTCCTCAGCCGTGCGAAGCTCAGAAACAGTCACTTGTCACATGCACGGCACTGCACTGTGGCCAAAAGTTTGGGGATAAATGTGTGACCTCACTTGTGTGCATTTTTAAAAAAAAATATGGACTAAAATTGCCGTCTGTATTCAAGAGCAGGAAAATAGAGTTAGTTTTTCTTTTACCCCAAGATTAAGTTAAAAAAAGTGCTCATTCACCGGTATTTACCGCAAGTCCCCTCTTTTGTTCCTCAGGGAGGGCTGCGCCTCGGGCCGTGTGGTCACCTTGCAGTGCATGGGTGAGTGATCTCGCGGGGCGGAGGAGAGGAAGCCGCGCTCGCTCACACGCTTCGTCTCCCCCGCCTGCTCGGTCTGCTCGGGTCCCCTCATCCTGGGTGCCAGCGGGGAGGCCTGCGGACCCCACCTGATGGAGGAGGAGAGTGTGCCTCCCCATGGGCAGGGGGGAGGCAGCCTGGAGCCGCTCCTCAGTGCAGACAGGACCCTGGTCCGTGATGCCCTGTTACCGCAGTGGCTCCAACAGCCTGACTCACTGTCACTTTCTCCTACCAACGCCCCCTGCCCACCTTAAGGAAGAGTGGGCCCAGGCTGGTCAGTGCCCCGGGCTCCCTGCCCGGTGTCCACACTGCAGGGGTGAGATCTGGAGTCAGGCAGGTACCCACCAGCCCTGCATGACCGAGGAGAGCGCTGCACAAGGTTCCCACACTCCTGGCAAGCTGTGGTCCTACTGGGGTCACGGGCGTCATGGTGAGGGGTGCGGCCAGCACCCGCTCTTCCCCCGCACCCCCACATCTGTTCCCACCCCCTCCCCTCCCGGCTCTCTTCCTGGGCTGTGAGCTCTGCGAGGACAGCAGGCCGTCGGGGGTCTGTGGCGGTGACAGCAGGTTCCCCAGAAAGGTCTGGGGGATCGACCCCAGCCCTTGTTCTCTCTCTGCAGTCTGTGGTCTGAGAATGGGCTACAGCTCGCGCATCGTGGGTGGAAACGAGTCCTCGCTCATGCAGTGGCCGTGGCAGGCCAGCCTTCAGTTCCAGGGCCATCACCTGTGCGGGGGCTCCGTCATCACCCCCGTGTGGGTTGTCACCGCCGCGCACTGCGTCTATGAGTGAGTACTCGTCGCCCGCACACCCCGGCCCGCACTGGGGCCCGTTGGGCTGGGGTCGGTTCCAGCGGTCAGCAGCAGCCCCAGAGAGCAGGCAGGCCGGACAGATTGTCCCAAAGTAATGTCCCGTGGAGAGGACCCATCCCTGTCGCTGCTGGCGTGACCAGTGACCCCGAGCTCACTCTGAGGATGTCAGACCTGCCGCTCCTACAGAGAAGGTGAAGGTCTGGGCTGAAGCTTCCGTGCAGGAGGGAAACCGCCAGCCTCCCTCTCGCTACTTAATGGGGAGCTTGCCGTGGCCAAGAGAGTGAAAGGAGGCTCCAGCCCCATGGGCCCCGGGGTCCCAGGCAGTGTCTCGGGGGACGTGAGCACAGGGAAAAAACCACAGGAAGATTTCCAAACACAGAGGCGAATTCTCAGTTTTTGTTTCTGCTTTGGCTGCTGTCTGAGGGAGAACGGGCTCTGACGGACCCCTCGGCCCTCGGCCGCTGAGAAGTCCGGAGACGCAGGCACCGAGGCTCGCCTGGGGGCTGTTCGGGGCGAGTCTCTGGTCCTGCAGGCGCAGGAGCCTCGGTCAGGGCTGAGCCTCCACAAGCAGAGAGTGTGGCGTCTTTGCCACCGCCTGGCCCTGCGTCTCCAGACCTTCGAGGTCCATGGGTCAACGTTCTGGGGGAGCCCCTGCTTCACTCTCCACCTTCTCATTTCAGCCTGTATCTCCCCAAGTCCTGGACAATCCAGGTGGGGCTGGTGTCCCTGCTGGACAGTCCCGCCCCTTCCCATCTGGTGGAGAAAATCATCTACCACAGCAAGTACAAGCCCAAGAGGCTGGGAAACGACATCGCGCTCATGAAGCTGGCCGGGCCGCTCACCTTCAGCAGTACGTCCGGGTTCCCTCCCGCTCTGTTGCTTTCCTTTCTTTCAGGAGAGTTTGTAGTCACCCCTTGAGGCCTTTTTCTGAAGCCCCTTTGCAGTCCTTGCCGGGTAGTTCCAAGAGCTCGCTCGTTTCCCCACTGGCCGTGGGGATCACCTTTCCTCACCGAAGCTGTGATGTTCCTGGTTCTTGGTATGACGCATCGTTTTTGACAGTGTTATGGACACTGGGCCGCCGCGTCAGGAGACGCGGGGTCCGTTTACCTCTTCAGCTTCCACAGGAGGTCACCCATCGCGGTTCCCCGCACCTGACTTGCCTATCTGTGGGCTGTGCTTCTGCGGATATTTGATTTTAGAGACCCGTGGCCCGACTTTGGTCAGCTCAGTTCGTGCTGGGACCACGTTCTTCCTGCTGCTGCCAGCTGGAGAAGAGAGGGACTTCCCCAGGCCAGGCCACGGGCGCCTCTAGGTGGTGGAAGGGGGGTCGCTGGCCCCGTGGGGCCAAAGAGCTCCTCTCTGTCCGGGAGCTTATTCTATACCAGGCACACAGGATAGAACTTCCAAATGTTTTGCAGAGACAAAGGATTAGGACCCTACTCTTAAGTACACCCAAGCCCCTTCGCCTTGCCCAGCACACGGCCACGTGGAGTGTTGGCACAGGTGTATCGAACGGGCCCCGATGCTGCGGAATCCTGGCCCAGGGGCTTCGTGTTCGCCACACTGCACACACGGATTTCTCTTGTAATGCTCTGGAATACGTGTTTCTGGAGAAGCAAAGAGAAATTGTAACGGTGGCGTTTGCTTATTATTCTTAATGGTTCTTGGTTATAAAAATGAGGTGCCGACATCTGCACTTTGCTAAAACTAGGTGAGTGCTAACAACTTCTCTGTCTTTCCATTACTGTCCTGTGTGGAAACGCTTAGCGCGTCGCCAAGCGTGTTCCCGAGACAGCTTCACGGCAGCCGTGACACTGTGTCTGCTGGAGGGCGTATGTGACCCAGCCCTTGGGGACAGGCCAGCTTCTTGCCTCCAGGTGGGCTAGGCAAGACCACAGCAGGCACGAGGGGATGTTTCATAAGGCAATGTGCCCGTGGTGCAGACCAGCAGTGGGCAGGTTAGGGCCCTCGGTCCCAATCTGACTCTTCACCTGGTAGCTTTCAGACCAATGAAGGGCTTGACCTTTCTTTGGGAGGTCGTTTGAGCTCCTCAGAGAGGTGGACTTTGGGGACCTTGACTGTCTTCTTGGACGAGTGCTTCACTGAGTTCAAGGCTGCTGTCTCCCCTGAAACAGACATGATCCAGCCTGTCTGCCTGCCCAACTCCGAAGAAAACTTTCCTGATGGAAAAATGTGCTGGACGTCAGGATGGGGGGCCACAGAGGATGGAGGTCAGTCACCCGAAATCAAGATTCCAAGTCCAGGGAGCCCAGAGGCATGAGGCCTGGGGTGGACGCCCACCACGACATGCTGCCCTTCGTGTCCCTGTGTGGCATCCCCTTGGGAGGCCCACACGTCCCAGGCAGGGGGTACGGGTCCGCTGCTGGACACACACTCTCAGCAGAGTGGTTGTGGGTCAGAGTCGTGGTTCTGTTTGTCTTGGGGTGTGAAATTGTAGACTTTGCCAGGAGAGAAATAAATGGAAGAGGAGGACTAGGGCCCCCCCCCCGTGTTGGGGAGACGTTCACCAAATCATCAGGCGGCTCTCCCTCCTCCTCCCCACTGTGCTAGCAAAGCACATAAGGGGCCATAGAGAACCCCTCCCAAGGTTTATCCAGAAAGCCGACGCCTGTAACTGGTGAGGAATTTTCATCTTATTTCATTAGCGGAAGCAGACGTACGGAAACTTATTGCTATAATCGTAATGGGAATAGTCATCCTAACGAGAAGAGGGCATGCCCATGGAACCCAGCCCGTCCTTCCGTTGGGGTGGGGCACCCCTGTGCTCGTCACTCGTAGGTTTTCCACCAATTCCTTTCCTTCTGGTAGGAAAGGTAGGAGTTCCTTGAAGGGGGTTGGCTATCGTAACAAAGCTCCATGAACAGAGGGGCTTAGCCAGCAGGACTCATTTCCTCTGGAGCCCAGAAATCTGAGATCAAGTTGTCTCAGGGCTGGTTCCTTTCTGGGACTCCGAGAGTGAAGAAGCAGCCCCTGGCTTCTCCTGCAGCTTCCAGTGGCTCCAGCCGTTCTTGGCGCAGACACAACCCTCCAGTCTCTGCCTTATCTTCCTATGCCCCCACCCCCAGTCCTGTGTGTCAAGTCTCTCTCCCCTTTCTCTTAGAAGGACACCCATTTTGGACTTAATGCCCACCCTAAATCCGGGACGACCTCATCTTGAGGTTCTTACCTTGGTTATACCTGCAAAGACCCTACTCCAAATAAGGCACATGCTAAGTTCGCAGGTGAACATGGTTTGGGGTGGGTCCCACTCGCCGCGATATAGGAAGTTCAGTACTTTCCTTCTAAGGTTTATTAGTGGAGTCTGCCCCTCCCTGGATGACCGCGGTGCACGGCGCTTCTCCAGATCTGCCGTGTCGGTCCTCTTCCCCAGGGCAGGGTCTCATCCCCCTGTCCAGACGTGTCCTCTTGTCTGTATTGTATATCAGAGGCTTCCTCTGCAGACCGGTCGAGCTCCGCTCCACCACGTACCGGTGCTGAGCTGGGTGTCTCCATGCGGCACCGGCTCCTTGCAGCAGGCCCCCGGCAGGAAGTCGTCTTCGTGGCCGTCGTGAGGGCGAGGGGAGCTGAGCTCCTGCCTGGGCTCCCGTGACCAGGTGGAGGGAGGTCTGGGCTTCCACGTCCACGCTCCCCCCACGGCCCTCTGCACCTTGTTTCTCAGGACTTGGGGCGCCAGAAGATTAGTTTGTTACTACGCTCGATCCTGTGGGGCGAGTAGGGACAGGCGGCCGTCTCAGCTGAGCTCTGGGCGGTGGCCCCCCAGGCACATGGGGTGTGGGTGGAGTGGAGAAGCCCGTGCAGAAAACGGGGTGCAGCTCACCCTCAGAGAACTCTTAGAATGTGGGTTTGAGGAGTGCCGACCCGCACCCCACCTGCTGACACGTGCTGGAGACACGTGCCCTGCTTTCAGCCTGCAGGACATAAAGATACCCGGTTACAAACAGATCAGGTTAGAGGTGTGGATCCCTTCGGGTCGATGGTGGGGCTGACCCGGCGGCGGATGCGTCGTTTCCTGTTGCTCTTGCAGCAAGACCAGACTCACTGGTTTCGACCTCAGGAACGTGGTAGCTACCGTTCCGGAGGTCAGGTGTCCTCGTCCCTCTCCCCAGGCGGTCAGAAGGCCTGGTCCCTCCTGGAGGCTCTGAAGGAGGGTCTGTTTCCTGGCCTTTTCTAGAGTCAGGGGCTACCTGCTGGTCCTGCCTCCGTCCTCACAGCAGGCCAGGAAGTGTCCCCCATTACCCTCCCCCCACCACCATCTGACCTCTGCCCCACTGTCACGTCTCCTCTGATGCTTGTGGTCCTATTAAGAACCTAGCCAGGCAGCCCAGGATCATGTCCCCATCTCAGGGCCCTTCTGCCATGGAAGGTGACCTAGATGCCTTTGGGAGGACACTTACCTGCTGACCGCACGAAGGTTCTGCCTGCACACTGCGCGTGTGTCCTTCACGGGCCTCCGTTTCCCTTCTGTAACCTGGATTGTTCTGAGGACGGAACAGGCCGGTGTGGGTCGAGCGCTTGGCCCGGGGTGGATCCCAGGGGGGTCCCTGATGGCTTCTGCCGTCCCACCTCCTCCTGCATTGGCCACTTTAGGGGAGTGCATTGTGGTCCTGATATGAAGCAGCAGGGCTGCCCAGCCCGCTCCTCGGGGAGCTCGCTGCGGACCACGTGCTGGCCTCCTCCAAGAGTGGCCTCCTCTGCCACCAGAGTGTGGTGGTGTGGCCCCGCCCCAGGGGGTGCCCTGGATTCCCAGCAGGGCCCCTCCTGCAGGTACTGCCCTCTCTCTGACACAGGGGACGGCTCCCCCGTCCTCAACCACGCAGCCGTGCCTTTGATCTCCAACAAGATCTGCAACCACAGAAACGTGTATGGTGGCATCATCTCGCCCTCCATGCTCTGTGCTGGCTACCTGAAGGGCGGCGTGGACAGCTGTCAGGTAGGGGCCCCTGGGGACCTCCAGGTGCCCCAGCAGCAGGGAGGCTCTGGACGGTGACCCAGCCCGTGGGACAGGCCACAGCCAGCATTTCCCTGTGACTGGCTGAAAAGCAAATTTACAGGGTGTGGGGAAGACGTTTGCCCAAGATAGCACTCCCTTTCCTGGCCGGCGGCCCAGTTTACCCGGCGCTCCCATTCTGCCTGGGTGCTGGCAGCAGGAGGGTCTCAGGGTGCTGCCCGCTTGCAGCCCTGGTTCTCAGAGTTTGCAGGGGGCAGAGGGAGCTGTAGGCGGGTGGGAACTGGACAGTCTGGCCTCCAGAGTCTCAGTGAGCATGACTCCAACACCGCAGGGTTCCAGCCCGACCAGGCAGACCCTCCCTCTAGAGCACTCCCGAGGCTGTGTCCATCTACCTCGACCTTCACAGGGTCAGCGCCTCTAGAATCTGGTAGGGACACAGCTTGGGGAGACAATCCCTGGGGGGGCCAAGGACTCCTCTGTTCGGGGTTTCCAGCATGAGTCCATGGAGACGGGGCTGTGAGCACAGAGCCAGGGTCGTGATAGGAAGGGGGGATCCTGGTGTGGAGACAAGGGATACCCCCACAGTGCATCTTCCCTTGCCATCCAGGGAGACAGCGGGGGGCCGCTGGTGTGTCAGGAGCGGAGGGTGTGGAAGCTGGTGGGAGCGACGAGCTTCGGCATTGGCTGTGCCGACGTGAACAAGCCCGGGGTCTACACGCGCATCACCTCCTTCCTGGACTGGATTCACGAGCAGTTGGAGGTGGGTGCCGCTCGTGCTGGTCCCCGTCGTTCGCCTCCAGCGTCCTTTTCTGTGGCCCCAGGACTGCCTGGGTTGGTCCAGCGAGAAGTGCCCTGTGGCCTGTGGGTGTCGGACGTGAACATGGCCAGTCCCACAGGCAAGGCTCTGCATGGGATGGATGGGCCTGGGGAAGGGGTGCACATCGGGCGGCCATGGCAGGGACACGAAGGATGAACTTCCTCCACCGGGGGGGAGAGGAGGAGGGGTGACCGAGAAGGAGACCCTGGGGAGGGGGTGAGTCCAGGGGGCCTGTGTGCGTGGAGTCGACGGTGGACAAGGTTCAGACAGCAGGTGAGGGTCTGAGCTGCAGGCCCTCGGCGCCCTCTGAAGAGTCTGGACCTGGCTAAGAGCCAGGGATGGGCTGGACAGTCTCTGATCTCGGGGGGGCCTGGGCAGCTCTGGGCTTTGGGGGAGCCTCCCTGAAGGGAAGTGTTGCAGGAGGGAGGCAGGTCAGGGAGGCTGGCTTCCAGGACTAGGGCAGGCAGGAGAAGGGAGTGCTCCAGGCAGACGGGGGTGGGGGGGTCGGCCTCCCCTCCGGCGGAGGGGCCGGCCACGCAGGACGCCCCAGCAGCGCGGCCTTCTACCTTGCGGACCCCCAGCACATATTTGCTGACTTCCCTCCGACGCTGAGCCCACATCACGCCCTGGACTCATTTCAAAGAACATGGGATTTGCCTTTTGTTTTTAAAATTATGACCAAATATACGCAACATAAAGTTGACCATTTTCAAGCAGACAACCCGGGGAGCTGTGTAGCCCACACTCGAGGCTCTGATGTTCCAGCCCCGCTTCACAACCTCGCCAAGCCGTCCCGTCCCCGCCCCCACTCTCCCCCCCAATGCCCCTGCCCCCAGCGGGTCTCTGGCAGCAGTCCTCTGCTCCTTTCCCTCCACCAAAGACCTTGTAAAATGCGCCTTTCAACCGGGAACAGCTGGCTAGGGAAGGCATCAAGTCGGGGGTCCCCTGGGGGCCAGTGTGAGAGTCGCCCTTTGGCAAGTCTCTTCAGCTGTCCGGGGAGGGGGGAAGACCCAGAAGAGGCTTCCCTTCCCACGGGAGCTTTTCCAGAGGTCTGCATTTTTTATTGTTTCTTTTGACCATTCCCACGGGCCTTCCAAGGGCCCACACAGGTCGAAGGACATTGTCCGGGTCATCAGCTGACGCAGGACCGTGCTCTGCACAGGGGCCATAAAACAAACCCCTTTTGACTCAAACTGGGACTCAGGACCTCGATTCGAGGGCTGGAAGGGCCACGTGGTGGCTAGGGAAAGCGCCCCTGGTTAGGCCTCCTCCAGCAGTGGCCAGCTGTGTCCCCCACGCAGGGCAGGGACCCGTCCACACTCACTCAGGGCCAAATGTGGGTGCTTGCTCCATCTCAGGGTGGGAGGCTGGCCTGAAGTGTGAAAGAAGGTGACGGCTGTGTTTTCATTTCCAGAGGGACCTGAAAACCTGAACTGGAGGGGACAGGATGCTACCTTGACTCCTTGCCGTGCCGGAGACGCCCCGCCCTTCCCTGGGTCCCTGGGTGGCTACTCCCAGCGGGAGGAGGGAGCCCTCGTGCTCTTCTTTCTGGTGGCACCTGCAGAGCCAAAAGAAGGAGCACTTTTCTGTCCCTCCGAGTCTGGAACCACCTGCTTCTACCTCCTCCACAAGCTGCCGGGGGCCTAGGCTAATGCGACCTTCGTGCTCTGGGACCTTCGCTGAGAACAGAAGCGGGAACGCCTTCAGGGTGTGACGTTGTCCCCCTCGTCCATTCGGTTTTCTCTGCCCCCGGGCACAGGCGAATCCCACACAAACAACACGGGAACTCAGTAAGGACACGCGCCCAGAGCCACGGTGGGCAACGTCGCTGTCTGCACATCCTTATCCCGAGGCGCCGGAGCAACCCAGAACTTCCTACTTCCAAGGTCCCTGTCAGCATGTGGGACCTTCATCTGCGAGGATTAGTGGCCAGGTTTAGCTCTATTCTTTCTTCGTTGCCGTTGGTGCATTATTTGTCTCTTGTTTCCAAAGGACGCGTGTTCCCGCAACGCCCCCGTCAGTCCGAGCTTGTAGGACGGGTCCTGACCGCTTGGGCGCTGGGCTCCTAAGCCTGACTGGAGAGTCAGTACTTTGATCTCCTCCATACACGATGTCGGTTTTGCATTTCCCTGTTGAAACAGGTTTCTTTCTTTGTGTGTGTGTGTGTGTGTGTGTGTGAACAATTTTACGTATTTGTTTAAGAGAGAGGGAGACAGTGAGAGCATGAATGGGGGAGGGACAGAGGCAGAGGGAGAAGCAGGCTCCCCGCTGTGCAGGGAGCCTGATGCCGGACTCGATCCCTGGACCCCAGGATCAGGACCTGAGCTGGAGGCCGCGCTTCACCGACAGAGCCCCCCAGGCGCCTCCTGGAACAGATTTCTCAGCAGGTCAGAGTCACAGCAAAAGACCCAGAAGCAGAGTAAGATGCAAAAGGTGGTGGGGCCGGACCGGACCCCACGGGCTGCTGGAGTGGGGCACGACTGGACCCCACGGACTGCTGAAGGCCGGGTTCACAGTCCCACGGCATGGAGAGGCCAGAGGCGTCCCTGCGCCTCTGCACGGCCCTGTTACCCTAGCACGCACCTGCGGCGTCAGAGACCCACCCCCTCCCGGTTACCCACCGCCCTCTGCGGCCCCCCGGACATACACACAGAACAGAGAGGAGGCGTCGTAGGCAATCAATGATGACTCTGTTGCCTCCCCCTGGGGCGGCCGTGGGAAGGATGGCGGGTTTCAGAGCCAGCGGGTGCATGGGCTGGGAGAGGTGGCAGGGAGGCTCCCGCGATGAGGTGGCAGTGCACAGGGAGGGAGGGAGCGCAGAGGCCCACGGGCTGCCCACTCAGCAACCACCCTAATTACCAGAGTTTTCTTAGGGAGTATTTGCCGTCTTACAATCTTTCCAAAGGTCCTGAGTAATGCTAACGGCAGGCGATTAATCAGCGTGGACCATGTGCCCGGCACAGCTCTGCCGCATTTCCTGTGTGCACTGACCCTCCGAGACAGGAGTGTTCGCTGGTCCCTTCCCGCAGATAAGGACACGGGGCGTGAGCAGGAGTGATGGTCCCAAGCCCACAGGCCAGGCCAGAGGGCTGTTTGGGGTGTGCACCACACAGGATGCACCAGTGGGAAGGAATGGAATTAGTGCATCATTGGCCTTAGAGTCTGAAGACACTGGGCCCCGCCCGTTTGCACCCACTGGAGACACAGCAGTCATTCAAAGTCGCTGCTCTCTCCCGACAAGCATTGGGCACTAATGGAGGCCGCTGCGGGCTCCGGCTCAGGTTCGTGGGTGGAACCCTTTGCCATTGGTTGCTTTCTTCCGTGGCCACAGCTTCGCCTCCGCGTCATGCCCGGCAGCCGGGCTGGAGTGGGAGCCAGGCGAGAGAGTCCTGGACGGGCACTGCTGTCCCGTGGCCAGAGCAGCAGCCTGGAGAACATGCCGCGGGGCCGGTGGGCTGCTGCCTCCGGTGGCTTGGCCCACAGGAGCAAGCATGGGGCAGGCACGTCGTGGGTCCGTGAGTGAGGTGAGCCCTCGCCAGCTCCCCGACGTCCAGCCCACTGCCATGGGGACGGCTCCTTCTGCAAGAACTGACGATATTCAGAACGTTTAGAAAAACGAGTGTTCTAAACCAGTCAACGACTTAAATGCCAACGTGGCCACCAAAAGTGAAGACATGCCCCCCTCTCGGAAGAGGAGGGGTTTGAGATCCCGGGATGCTCCCAGAAGTCTGATTTCTCTGTCTCGCACCCAAGGGAGGGGTGGGGGTGCGAGCCTTCGCCCCGTCACAGAGACCAGCCGGGACCCAGAGCTGGTCAAGGAAGTTCTGGGTACGGACGCGGTTGCCAGGGCCTCCGTGCCCAAGGGAGCAGGATGCCCAGAAGGGCAACCCTGGGCCTGGCATGCATGTGTGAGGACCACGCCCTCCAGGTGGGCAGAGGCAGTCCCAGGGGGCCCCCAGCCACAGGGTGGCACAGGGTCTCCCCAGCAACACAGAGATGGAGTAATGACCAACAAGAAGCTTAAGATTACACAGTAATCATAAACACAGACTTCAAATCAATTACTTTTTTTTTTAAGATTG
The DNA here is from genome assembly GCA_004024625.1 of Mellivora capensis. Lineage (NCBI taxonomy): Eukaryota > Metazoa > Chordata > Mammalia > Carnivora > Mustelidae > Mellivora > Mellivora capensis. Next base: position 41,595 of record PISX010010851.1, on the reverse strand, counting down.
TATTTATTTATTTGACAGGCAGAGATCACAAGCAGGCAGAAAGACAGGCAGAGAGAGAAGAGGAAGCAGGCTCCCCACTGAGCAGAGAGCCCGATGTGGGGCTCGATCCCAGGACCCTGAGATCATGACCTGAGCCGAAGGCAGAGGCTTAACCCACTGAGCCACCCAGGCGCCCCAAATCAATTACTTTAGACAAATATACTCATTGGGCCACCTTCTCCCCACCCCTTACCCTGAATGAAGGAAAGAGGGACTCTCACTAAGCGTGCCACCATCATGATGGTGATGGCTTGGGGCACGAGGTCCCCATGTACAAAGGGTGGCCGGCCACGCTCTAAGCTAGATCCCCGGCCAACTCAACTGCCTGTGAGCCACTTCTGGGGACACCTGTGTTCCCGTCACTTGCCCCTTCTGGGGTGCCTACATGGTCGGAATTGTCCCCCCCAATTCATGGACCCACGGAGAGCTCATTCTTTGGGCTCCCATGATGCAGGGTATATGCGCGTGTGTGTGCGTGTGTGTGTGAGTCTGCGTGTGATTACACAGGTACGGTGACACGTACATGAGGGGGAATCACTCGTTTCTGAGCCCACCTCTCTTTCTAAGCGGAGGGCTCTCCAAGGGCAGGGTCGTCTCTCCCCAGTGCGTTCCCGGCAGCCCCCACCCCAGTGTCAAGAACACAGCTTGCACGAACCCAAGCACGCCGCCTGAATGGGCTTCATCAGACACCCCTGTTCCATGAACCAGCACCTCCCCGGCTTGGAGGAGGTGAAAACAGCATTCATGCTCTAAAATGGTGCTCTATTTAAAAAGTTTCCCCATTTCTTCCCTTAGAAGTACAAACACAACTACTAGGTGAGCAAAAATTGAAACCTGCCCTTTTGCTGTTCCTATCTTTTACTCCGCTCTACCGTTGAGGGACCGAAATCACAAAAACGACGTCTCAAAGTCTTGATCACAGAAAAAAGGTCAAAGTGATGTTCCTAAGGGATGAGAAGTTACAAAACGGAGGATTTTCGTCAAGAATGAGAAAACGCTCGTGCTGGTCTTTAAATTCCCCCACTAAGCACCGAGGTCAGGGTTTTGGAGTTGGGGGGAGTCGGACACACTTTCCTGCCAGGGTGTGTTTGACTTTGCCCCTTCTTCCATCTTACGTGCACGCTGGAGACGTCCACCCTCCCTGCTTTCCCTGGTGAGGTGGGAACCGCGAGGAGGGCTGCGGCAGAGCTGAGGTCCGCGGTTCACCTGCACACGGGCTGAGCCCCTGCCGACCCCCCTCGCTGCACCTGCCCGGCTCCCTCGTCCCCCGAAGGTGCCCACCATGCTACACTGTAACTTGCCCCATAATAATGGTCCCTGACGCAGAATTGAAACTTCATGCCCAGAGGGAAAAGTGAGGGAGGGGAGGGACGGAAGCCGGGTACCGTGTCTGTGTCCAGATGGCACCTGGTTTACCCCCCTCAACCTCGGAGAGCCTTCTTCTACGGAGACCTGGAAACTTCCCAGGCCTGGTCGCCGGGTGGGGCTCTGGGAAGGCAGCCCTCCCACCACTCCTCATGGTCCCTGGAAAATTCCAGAATTGTTCCCAGGCCCTGGGGCAGCTGGCTCCTGGTCTGACCTCGGTGGCACAACTCCCCGCCTCCTGGCGTGTCAGAGGGCTGCCAGACCAGAGCCAGGGCTGCGTCCTGCCACCTCACTATGACACAGAACTGGCCGCAGGGAGGTGGGTGGGGTGGCACGTGCAGGCTGCCAGGCAAGATCCCGGAGCCGGAACCCGTCTCATGCTCTGTGGGAGTCAGGCCTGGGGCTGTGAGCTCTGGGAGCCCTTCCATGGCCCCAGCACAACCCCAGGCTCAGGCAGAGCCCCTGTGGGGGCCTCCTGTCATGCCCTGGTGGGGGTCAGGCTGGGCATTCAGTGGGTCTATCCCGGGACCCTCTCGCACCCCCGGGAGAGGAGCCATCGCCAAGCCCTCAGAGGGGGGTTGAGGAAAATCACCTTCAAAATGGCCTCTTCAAGTTTGGTTTGGTTTATGTGGCCATAAAAACTATGATTTCAGAAACATTCTTATTAGACAACTACTTTTTTAATTGAAGTTTTTATTGAGATGATGATAGAGTCACGTGCAGTCACAGAACAGAACGGAGAGGGGCCTCCTGGGAACTGCCCCATGTTCCCTAAGGAGAGCGGTTTGCCACCGTCCAGCGGCTCTAGCAGGGGGTCGACGGTAGTACGGTCCACTGGTCTCTTACCCAGATTTCTTTAGTCGCATTCGTACCCTGTGTGTGTGTGTGTGTGTGTCTGAGGGTGTGTGTGTGTAGCATGTGTATGTGTGTGCGGTATGGTGTATGTCTCTCCGTGTGCGTACGTGGTGTGTGTATGTGTGTATATGGGCATGGTGTGTGTGTAAGTGTGTGTGTGTGTGGTGTGTATCTCTGTATGTCTCTGGGGGGTGGTATGGTGTGTGTCTGTGTGTGGGGTGTGTGTAAGTGCATACGTGTGTGTGGTATGGTGTGTGTGATGTGTGTGTGTGTATATGTGTGTGCCTGGTGTGTGCAACAGCGTATATTTGTGGGTCTGTGTATAGGGTGTGTGTCACTGTATATGTATGTGTGGTATGATGTGTGTGTGATGTGTGTGTAAGTGTGTTTATGTGTGTGTCTGGTGTGTGCCACCGTGTATCTCTGTGTGTCTGTCACTGCATACGTGTGTGTGGTATGGTGTGCGTCTGTGGTGTATGTGTGAGTGTGTGTATGTGTGTGGTCTGTCTGTCTTACCCCACGTCTGTGTGGTGTGTGTGTAACTGTGCGTGTGTGTGTGCACCTCCCTGTGCACTGTGTGCAGAACCTGCGGGGGTTGTGTGCCCACCACCACAGGGAAGACACCAAGCACTCCAGGCCTCAAGGATCCCCGTTACCCTTCCAGAACCACAGTGCGCTCCCTCACGAGTCCATCACCGGCCCCCTTGTTCACAGTCGCGGCAGACACGGATCTGTTCTCCCGCCAGAGCAGTCCACCCACAGACACCGCATCATGGAACCACGCGGCCTCTGTTTCTCTTGTGTTGCTGGTTGAGCCCATCCATGCACACTGAAGCTGTGCTGCTCTCTCCCGCCATTTCCCACCCCCACTGGATATGGGGGAGGACCCCAGTTTTCCCAGCCATTCGCCAGCGTCGGTGCCGTCACAGCTTCTCCTTTCAGCCCTTCTGATAGGCGAGTAGTGGTACTTCACTGTGGTTCTAATCTGCGTTTCCCTAATGGCCAACGAGGCTGAACAGCTTTGCCCGTGTTCATGTCCGTCCACATATCCTCTTGGAGGAATGTCTGTTCATGCATCTTGCCCATTTTCTAATTGGATGGATTTACTCTGTTGAGTTTTGAGAGTTCTTTATATATTTTGGAAAGAAGCCCTTGGTTGGTTACGCAGCTCACAAGTGCATTCTCCCGCCGGGACACTCACACAGCAAGAGTTGATTTTAGTAAGGTCCGTTTATGAGCTTTTCTTTCATGTGTAGGGTCCGTGGTGTCAAGTTGAAGACTTCAAGGTCCCAAAGATCTTTACGGTTTTTTCCTAAGAGATTTATAGTGTTATGTTTTACATTTAATTCTAGGATGAATTTTGAGTTAATTTGTGTGTGAAGATGTAAGGTTTGGGTCTAGGTTCATTTCCCCCTCTATGGACATCCAATGATTCCAGCACCATTTATTGAAAAGCCTGTCTTTTCTCCCTAGAATTGCTTTTACCCCTTTGCCAAAAGTCAGGTGGGCATAATCACGTCCATCTCTTTCTGGGGTCTCTGTTCTGCTCTGTTGCTCTCTGTGTCTATCCCTCTGACAGCATCACACTGTCTTGATCACTGTAATTCCATAGTCAGACTTAGTATCAGATAGAGTCTTTCCTCTCCCTTTGTTGTTCTTTTTCAAGATTATTTTAACTATACTAGGACTTGTGCCTTTCCATACAAATTGTATTTGTTTTGTTTGTCTTTGGTTTTGTTTTCCACCTTTTTATTTAAATTCTAGTTAGTTAACATAGAGTGTAATATTGGTTTCAGGAGTAGAATATAGTGATTCATCATTTACATAGAGAGCCCAGTGCTCACCCCAAGTGCCCTCCTTGATACCCATCCCCCATCTAGCCTAGCCCGTACCCACCTGCGTCCACCAACCCTCAGTTTGTTCTCTATTGTTAAGAGTCTCTTATGGTTTGTTTCACTCTTTCTCTCCTCACCCCCATATGTTCATCTGTTCTGTTTCTTAAATTCCACATATGAGTGTAATCATGGAATATTTATTTTTCTCTGACTGACTTATTTCTCTTAGTGTAATATACTATAGCTCCATCCATGTCATTGCAAATGGGAAGAGTACATTCTTCTTGATGGCTGAGTAGTATTCCATTGTGTATATATACCACATCTTCTTTATCCATTCATCAGTTGATGGGCACTGGGCTCTCTCCATAGTTTGGTTATTGTGGACATTGCTGCTGTAAACATCAGGGTGCATGTGCCCCTTCAAATATATATTTTGGTATACTTTGGTAAATACCTAGTAGTGCACTTGCTGGGTCATAGAGGAGCTCTATTTTTAACTTTTTGAGGAACCACCATGCTGTTTTCCAGAGTGGGTGCTCTAGTTTGCATTCCCACCAACCGTGTAGGAGGGTCCCCTTTCTCTGCATCTTTGTCAACACCTGTTGTTTCCTGTGTTAATTGTAGCCATTCTGACTGGTGAGGTGGGATCTCATCATGACTTCGATTTGCATTTCCCTGATGATGAATCATGTGAGCATCCTTTCATGCACCTGTTGGCCATCTGTTATGACTTCTTTGGAAAAAATGTCTGTTCATTACTGCAAAAAAGTCGCTGGGATTTTGATAAGGAGTGCATAAATCTACAGATCATTTGGGGGGAATAGACATCCTTACTATGTTGTCTTTTAAGCCATGAACCTAGTATATCTATTCATTAGATCTTTGATTTCTTCCATCCAGCACACAGATCCTCAATCTGTTAAGTGTATACCTAAGTAGCCCATTTTTGAGTGATTGTAAATGGTAATTATTTCAGTCTGCATGTTTACTGACAATATATAGAAATACAATTGATTTTTGTGGCTGATCTTGTATCCCATGGCTTTGCTGAAGTCTTTGATCATTTCTAAGTGTTCAGTTTGTGTTTGGGTGAGCATGGGTGGATTCCTTGGGATTTTATTCCTAGGGGATCGTGCCATCTGCAAACAGATAGTTTCATTTCTTCCCTTCTCATTTGTATGCAATTTATTTCTTTTTTTTTCCTCGTTTCAGTGATTAGAACGTCTAGGACTATGTTGAGTAAGAGTGTTGAGTAGACACCCTTGCCTTGTTCCCAAAGGGGAAAGCATTCAGTCTTTAAGTATGACATCGGCTGTAGGTATTTTCTAGTTGCTTTTTTTTTTTCAGTTTGAGGTAATTCCCCATAATTGCTAACATGCTAAGAGCTTTTGTCATGAATGGCTATTGGATTTTGTCAAATATTTTTTTTCCACGTCAGTTGATAAAATCATACGATTTTTCTTCCTTAGCTTGTTGTTAGGATAGATTACACAGATCGTTTTCTAATGTTGAATCAGCCTCACATAGTTGGAATATGCCAACTGTATTGGATCATGATGCTTAATTATTTTTAAAATATTTTTGAATTAGGTGTGCTACTATTTTGCTCAGGAATTTTGCATCTAAGTTCATGAGAGACATTAGTCCATAGTTTGTGTGTGTGCATGTGCACGTGTATATTGTTTTTGTCTTTGATATCAGGGTAATACTGGCCTCCTAAAATGAGTTGAGAAATATTCAACCCTTTTTGATGTTCTGGAAAAGATTGTGTAAATTGACATTAACTCTTCTTTTAAAACTAGGTGGAAATTTCTTTTTCTTTTTCTTTCTTTTTTCTGGAGATTTTAAATTATGAATTCAAATTCTCTGATGTTTATAGGGCTATTCCAATTGTCTGTTCCATCTTAGTTGAATTTTGTAGTATGTGGTTTTTGAGAAATTAGTCCATTCCCCTAAGTATTCACATATATGAGCATAAAGTTTCTCATGATGTTCTCTTATTTCTCTAGATGTTTGTAGGGTCTGTAGTTATAGCTGTTTCATTTCTGAGGTTACTTGTGCTTTCCTGCTTTGAATTGTCACTTTTGCTCTAAGTTTTTCAGTTTCATTGATTTTTCTCAAAGAACTAGCTTTTTGTTTCATTGATTTTATTTCTGCTTCCCTACCTTCAGTTTCACTGATTTCTGCACTTATTTCCTTCCTTCTCCTTTGCTTTGGGTTTCTCTGGCTCTTATTTTTCTAGATGTTTGAGGTAGGAACTCAAGTTTTCGATTTGAGGACTTTTCTCATTTCTGGTGTAAGTTAACCCAACAGATCTCCCCCCAAGCTCCACCTTGGATGAACCCCGCATGTTTTGATACGTCGTTTGTTCACCTTCACTCAGTTCTATGTACTTTTAAGTTTCTTCTGAAACTTCCTTGTTGGCCTGTGGATTAGTTAGTAGCATGTGATTTAACTTCTGTGTGTTTAGAGATTTTCTTGTCTGATGTTGATTTCTCTTTTGATTCCCTTATGGTCAGAGAACATACCGTCTGTGGTTTTTAAAAAAAATTCTTTCAAATTTGTTGGGATTTATTTTATGGGCCAGTCTATGGTCTGTCTTGGTGAAGGTACATGGAACCTTCGAAAACAGTGTGGACCCTCTGTTGTTGGGTGGCATGTCCATAAATATCAGCTGGTCCTGTCACTGGGGTGTGGCCCTATCCCCCATCTCTGCTGATTCCTGGACTAGTAGTTCTGTCAGCTGCTGGGAGGGGGTCTCAGGGTCCCCAATGGTAATCTCTTTCTCCGTTCATCTCTATCCATTGTGGTTTCATCTACTGTGGTTCTGTTTATATGGTAAAAACTAATACTTTTGAAATTTTAAAATGCCAAATAATGTTTTAAAGCTACGTAATTGCCATAAAATTTTAGAGAATACACACACCACGGCTTTTACCCTGAACTGCCGTCCGCTTCTGCATCATGCCATCCTCGTGACGACTCTGGAAGGAAAGGTCCATGGGTCTCAGAAACCGACTCTCCTCTTTGACCTGGTTTTGAAATCTTTTTTCATTATGGCCTTACGTGGAAACATGAAGAAGGGGAAGGGTGGCCCCGCAGGGCAACAGTCTAAACTTTCCATCGGAACACCTGAGAACCATGATGGCTCCTTTTCAAAGGCAGGGATTTAAAAACAGAACATCACAGATGAGCACGTGGACGTGAGGCCGTCCCCTGCTTCCTGGGCCAGGGGTGAGTTTCACACGAGGGACCGGGGCTGTGTGGGACCCCAAGCTTGAAACTCCAACACCACCTTTCTCTGCTGTTGAAGAAAGCCTCCAAGAATGTGAGGAAGAGACAAAAATAGGGGGAGACCCTGAATGGCTTCCCATTTATATTTTAAAAATGAAGTCGCTTGTGTTGCCACTGCTGGTGACAGCATGGAGGCTGCTGAATGGCCCGAGCTGGCTCACGCTTGATGTGGTCGTGTTTGCGGGCATGAGTGGCACCCGACGTCAGTGTGCTTCCGCGTGACGCCCCCATGCCTGCCGCCGAGCGGTGTGTGAGGCCGGGGGTCAGCTTCCCCTACCGCTGCCCAGCCAGGGGCTTGAGTGTTCTCTCCATCCCACCCCGACCCCCCGGAGCCGTCCCTTACAACCTGCCCCTGCCCCGGCTAAATCTTGAGGCTGTCAGGAAGGGGAAACAGGATCCCTGCTGGGGGGATTGCTTCTGTGGTTTGGTTTTGCATAAGCTTCCAGTCACAACTGTGGTATGATAAAAGTGGTGAAACATTTTCGGTTTTGTCTCCAGCAGGTGTGAGGGGCTCACAGTAGCTGGCACGCTGACAACCAGCCGAGAGGGGTGGCTTATCCCACGAGCCTTCCAACAGGTGCCAGACTGTGGTCGGGGCTTCTGTGCCCCAAGAGGTCCAGCCCAGCAGGGACACGAGAACCAGGTAAGAACACAACCAGTGAGCTAGGACTGGGTCCAAGAACCACAATCCTTTAATGCATGGATTATAGGCCATGCCTTGAGCGTGTGATCAGATCTGCCTGCATTACAGGGCCCGGCCCTTGGTAATCATACGCAGAAGAAGCAAATAACCACGGGAAGACATAAGTCGAAGGGATAAGATGGAAATGAAGTTTACTGAGGATCTTCAGACCAACTCCAGGGCGTTTGTGCAGTAAATGGGCCTCCCTGCCAGGCGGTCGTACTGATCTCTGAACCACGGGGCATTCTGGCCTCTTCTTTGCCCTTCCTTCATCTCTGGGACTTTTAAACAGCACAGGGCAGTGGCCTCAGGGCAGAGCAGGGACCAGAACCGCTGTTCTTGGGAAGCTCTGCTCGAGGAATTCACATGGGATCCCTCTCGTTCCTTGCTCAGCAGGAGCGGGACGGGTCACCATCAGTCCGGGCCGGGTAGACAATCCTCAAAAAATATACCCACACACCTCAGTCTGCGGTGGGCATGGGCTGAAACTGACCGGAGGGCTGTGTCGCAGGGCTCCATTGGGGCCAGTGGTCATGCTGGTGGGGGACGTGGTGGATGGTGGGAGTGGGGGTCTGTGTGCTGGACCAGCCAGCCTTCATGCTCAGAGAGCGTGGAGGCCTGAAACCATTTCCTCCTCCTGAAGGAGGAGGCAGGGGTGAGTCAGCACACCGGGAGAGGCTGGGCCCAGCTCACCGAAGGGACCGATCTGTAGATGAATGGGGGGTGCTCAGCGCCCACTTAGCCATGCTCCCTGGAACCCGGCAGGGCACCCAGCAGGTGAATTTCAGACACTGCTGGGAGGAGCAGGCTTTGTTCAGACCCGATGGGTGCTGAGCTACGTGGGGGAGGGTCACCTGCGGCTTGGCCCAGTCTGGGAGGCTGGAGGGGGTGACTCAGAAATGACAGACTAGATATTGGCTTCCCTATCTCTCCCTGCTAGGTTTAAATTCCTAGGCGGCCAGGGTTGGGGCTGGGTACTGGCATTTCGAGCCCTGCTCCGTGGAGGGCTTGTGCCCTGGCCTCCTGTCTGTGAGCAGGATGGGGGCAGCCGGAGTGGGGCTACATCGGGGAGTGCCAGTGGGCCAAAGTCACGCTGCTGAACTTCGGTTCTTAGTCAGAAGGTGCGACACTGCTGGTGGTTGGGTGAATGGACCCCTGCGTCCGGAGCGAGTGGAGATGGGCGTCTCCGTTGTGGAAGGTGATGCTTTGTTTCGAGGATCTCAGAAAGAGGGGTGCCTGGGGGGCTCAGTCGTTGAGCCTCTGCCTTCGGCTCAGGTCATACCAGGGTCCTGTGATCAAGCCCCGCATCGGGCTCTCTGCTCAGCGGGGAGCCTGCTTCCCTCTCTCTCTCTCTGCCTGCCTCTCTGCCTACTTGTGATCTCTGTCTGTCAAATAAATAAATAAAATCTTAAAAAAAAAAAGACCCTCAGAAAAAAACACCCTCTCAGACCTAGTAAATCTACTTCAGGGAAGGCCCCGAAGAAACAATCCTAAGCACGGAGAGATCATTCTGCACGAAGATACTCGTGGAAGCAATCCTAGTCGTCGTGAAAAGTTGTAAAGGACCCAGATTACCCATAGTGCGTAAAAATCATTAACAAGTTTGCTTATTGCTGTGTGATGTAACATCGTGCAGCCGTCACTTGCTTATTTTATGGAATTTAGGGAATAACAACACAGGGGATCTTCATGCTGTGAGGTTAAGTCAGAAAGAACAAGATAAAAAGGTTTACGAACAACTCAGCCCCACGAAGAAGGGAGAAACAGCAGTGGCCATCATGAGCGGTGAGGGGCCGAGTCTCACTGTTTCCTGGCATTCCGACTTCCTAGTCACTGAAATATATTTTTTTAAGATGTATTCATTTATTTGAGAGAGAGAGAGAGAGAACCAGCAGCGGGAGAGGGGACAGAGGGAGCAGGAGAATCCCAAGCCGAGTCCAAGCTGAGCGAGAAGCCTGACACGGGGCTCCACCCCACGACCCTGAGATCACGACCGGAGCCAAAATCAAGAGTCAGATGCTTAACCGACGGAGCCACCCGGGCGCCCCTGAATTGTTTCTACAATGAGCATCCCTGATTATAATTGAAACCTTGTGTTTTTATGAGTCAACTGGAATGATTTTGCTCTCCCCCAAAAAAGAAAGGGAAGAGTTCCCCTGGGCCCCTCAGTCGGTGAGCCAGGCATGCAGGGTGTGGGGGGGTGTTTGACCTTGGAGGGTTCCCCACGGGCCACGCCCTGACATGTTTGCCCCGAGACAGGCTTCCTTGCACCTTCCCTGAAGTCAAACACAGATCTGGGGCTGGTGTGGGGTGTCGGTTATCTTGCAGATTTCAACAGTCCCACACAGCGAAGCCACACATTCCTGCCCACCGAGTCCTCGTCCCACCCCAAAAATCACAGCGCGTGCCAGTGAGATGCCGACTTGCTCGTGCAGGGAACAGAAACGGTGAGAGTAGGGAGCCGCTGCATGCTGTCCTCCCCCCGCTGGCCCCGCGGCAGCTGCTGCCACCCTGTTTTCCCCCACCCCGAGCCCCGGAGCAGGGCTCCAGACGCATGTCCAGTCCCAACCATGGCCTCCAAGGAATTAAAATGTTACGGTCATCTTAAATAATTTCTTTGATGACTAATTATTTTCCTTTCCCTCCCTGTAATGTGCAGGCCCTCGCCTGTTGCCTTTGAAGGATGCTGTGTTCATGCTCTTTGCTCCTTTATCCCGGGCGGCTCCAGAGTTTTAAAATTCAACTCGTGTGAGATGTTTCCATCATGACGTTCCTAAATCTTTGTTCATCCTCTATACTCTAAACTTTATATTTTTAAAGTATTTTTGTATCCAAAGTTATAAATATTTTCCACAGTGGAATTCGCTCTCAACCTGCCGATGTTACATGCACTTCGATGATTTCTTATAACAAGGCTTTGGAATACCTACACCTTCCAGACGCTGGTTAAGCATTTACTGAATTTTCTCTAATTTGCATGAGAGGTAGCTGCTGCGAGGGAGCTGCTTGGACTGCTGGTCAAGAGGTCAAGGTTGTGCGTCACGGCGTCCTGCCCACTTCCTCTCCCATTGTCACCTGCTCGCACCTCAGCGGGACGTGGTTCCTCACCAGAGAGGGTGACCCAAATCTTGACACCTGTAGGGCGTGAGTCTGAGTCCGGAAGCGGTCTTGCACATAGGGGTTGCCTCCGTTTTCCCTGGAGAAAGCCCGGGGCAAGGAAGTACTAACTAGCCGCCAAGCCTCCTCCTTGGGCTCCGAGCACCATCCTCCCAGCCCCCACTGTGGGGCAGCAACCCCGTGTCCTGTGGTGCTCAGGACCAGTCCCTCCCACCACTCCTCCTCCCCGACCTACTGTTCTGGGGCAGGAAGTGGACCTGGAGTGTGTTTCCGAGTGGAAGCCAGCCTGTCGTGGGCAACAGCACTCCGGCCCACGGAGGCCATGGTCATGGGGATGGGAAGCAAAATTCCTTCCAGGAGTTCCACCTGAGAGAAGCCGTTCCCACCTCTATTGTTGGTGTCTGGATGTGGGCACTTTGCTTGAGAAGGAACCATTACTGGTCTGGTTTAAGGCGCTCGCCAAAGCGCAGGCCACCCGTGGGGGGCTGCGCACTGGATTCCACACTCTGCCGAGCCACCGGCTCCTGGGCATGCGGCAGGACCCGTGAGTTCCCTGCGCACTGTCACCTGTTCTTGCCCTAACATGCGCGGTGATGTAGCCCATGCCCCGGGTTATGCAGTCGGTCAATTCACAAGCGGACGCTGCCGGCCGCTGCGGGCTGGGAGGGAAGGCACGTCCAGCCCCAGACCGTGTGATTCGTCCCTTCGTAACGGAAGGAATCCCGTGGCATCAGCGTGTCTCCAGGTCTCAGGAAGGGGCCTCAGGAGTGGCGTCAGCCACCACCATCCAGGTGTAGATCCCCGGCTGCCATCGCGGTCCTCTCCGCGGCCCGGCGGTCTGTGGGCAGGGAAGGGAAGAGGAGGTGCTCCCATCCATGAGATGTTGATCCCCGTGTGGCTGACAGCCAGAGCGCAGCCTGCAGAGACCCTGAGCCCGGGGCGTGGCTTAGCCGTGCCCGGATCCCGTCAGACGCTGTTTGGGGGCCTTTGTGCCGTGGCGATGGAGAACTAACACAGATCTGTGCTGCTGCTCTTATGAGGACTTCCAGAGACCCACACGGGAGCCACATCAGCCCTACGTCCTTCTCCAGCCGGGTGTCCTGCCTCATAGCCCCAACCCACCCCTGTGAGGCATTTGCCGTTCTGAACTCCCCTCGGAACTGCAAACCGGCAGCCCGACGAGGGGCAGCCCGGCGAGGGGCCGGACCCTGTGATCACATCTCGTCTGTGTTACCAACAGCCCACCAGGTTTTACTGGGGTGAGTGGTAGCGGGCGCAGAAACTCCTCTCCCCGCTTGAGGGAGACTTCTTCCCAGCGCCTCCTCAGCAAGCCCGGCGCCCTGAGCTCTGAGACACTCCTACACTTTCCTCTGGCGTCTTGCAGCCCTTTTCCCAAACCCAATTAGCATGACCTCCTGTTGCGGGTGTGACAGGCCGGCGGGATGGGGAGCAACGCCTGTCAGTCAGGGTGTCTCCAGAGCCTTGTGGCCCAGCAGGAGAGCTGGCAGGACCCTCAGCCCCCCGCAGCGTGGAGCGTTGCTGCAGCCTGTGCCGTAGGGTGCAAAGCCCGCGGGTGGTCTTCTCTGGAGGCAACGGGGGAAGAGCAGAGACTTTCCAGGCCGAGAGCTGCAAGTTGGGCACCAAGGAACGAGCTCCGGGGAGCACAGCACGTCCGGAACCTCGGTTAAACGTCCAATTCTCTACGCGCGGGGCTCAACGGACCGTGCCAGTGCCTGCTAGCCAGGACGGCTCTGTGCTTTGACGGGTCGCGGAGATAAAACAAAGAAGTGTATGTGGCAGAGACCGCAGGTGCCCCACCCGGCCCGAGGTCTCTACCGTCTGGCCGTTTGCGGAGAAAGCTGCTGGCCTGGCCCTGAGCGCTGGCGGGGGAGGCCAAGTCAAAGGCGTCTGTCACACCGCCCCCCCCGGGTCTTCCAAGTCCTGGAGGTGCTGCCGCTGTTGCACCTCCCTCGTGCACTGTGATGCTGGTTTGGTTCGGGCTCGGTGAGGGACTTCCGCTGTATTATCCCTCCCCGCAAGGACAGAGACGACGGAGCCACGAAGAGCATCTATCCCTGCTTCACGGGCTGGGCTGGGGGGCAGTGGCACCATGGGACCCGGGGCGAGACAGATGAGGGCCCAGACTCCGCCTTGCACCGGAAACCCACAGGCTCACTCCCTGGTGGCCCGTGCAGGGACTGGGCCTCAGGATGAGCCTCAGTTGGGAGCAAATCTTTAATGACCATCAGAACGTCTACATCCCCTCCTTTTTCTGGTATCCAGTCCCCCGGGTGTGTTGTAGGAAATAAGCACCACACGCTGAGTTGACAACCGAGATGTAACTTCTGTCCAGTCCGGAGGCAAGAGGACCAAAATCAAGGTGTCACTGGGGTAAGTTTTACTGACAGCGAATCTGCCCGGGGCCCCCTCCCGGCTCCTGGAGCCACGGGCATTCCGTGGCTCGTAGATGGCGTTCTCCCCATGTATTTATACCATCTCCCTCCTGGGCACGTCTGTGTCCAAATGTCCCCTTTTATCGGACACCAGTCATGCTGGATGAGGGTCCGCGCTGAGAACCTCATCTCAACCTGGCCGCCTGCAGAGATCCCGTTCCCAGATAAGGTCCCACTCACGGGTGCCGGAGGTTAGGACGTCAGCATCTTCTGGGGGACACAAGTGAGCCCAGAGCACTGGTCAATGGCTCCGATCGTTCTGGGGAAGGCGGGAAGCCGGTGTCCATTCCTGTAGAGGCTGGAGGAGCCGTGGCGCCCGTGGTGGGAGCTGAAGGTCCCTGCGTGACAGGAGCACACTCCAGGCACTCCCAGTGTGGCTGAGAAGGGCGCCCGGGGTAGACCCCCTCGGGCACTGAAACCTCCTTGGGCCCGAGACCCCATCCCCTGCTGCAGCACCGGGCTTCCCGCACCTTCTGTGCACGTGAAGCCCCGGAATGTTCTAGAATGCATTCTGACCTCATGATGTCTGCAAGGGAGCTGACTGCCTTGAGTAGCGAGGCAGCCATGTGTTGGGACGCTCCGGTGTGTCCCCTGCATGAGCACAGGCCCCGTCCCGCCCACATGAGGGTCCCCGGCTCCTGTGCGCCTGCACTGGTGCCCCTGACCTGCCCACTGGGGGCATGTGACGACATCGGTCCTCTGAGCTGGCCCTTCACTCTCCGGGACTTAACACTGCCTGCCTCCACTCACGACAGCCCCAGGCCCCTCAGGGCGCAGGCTGTCCCCAGCAGGCCGTGGGCCAGGAGGGGTCTGACCTGACACCCCTGGAAGCCAGTCAGGCGGGGCCCCGAGGAGGGAGGCTCCCCGGGTCCGCGCTCTGTGAGCCACGCCAGTCAGTGGTCCACGGGAGCGTCGTGGTAGCAGAGCTGCCCCCTCTCACCCAGACCCGGGGTCCCTCTGCTGCTGGACAAGGTCCCGCGCTGGTTTGGGGTCAGAGTTCCCAGCCTCATGTTCCCGCCCACGACGTCCCCGCCGCGTGTCTCGGGGTCTGACTCTTCTCATGGCTGCCAGGATCTTGGTGTATGGGACCTGGAGTGGCCGATGGTTACCTGCTGCTGCCCGGCCAGGAGAGGACTGTTTGCCCCGTCTATGCTGTCCACTCTGTCCTCCCCAGACACCTTGGCTGCCCTGTCCATCCGTCCTCCCCGTCGGCCTGGTTCTCCACGTCCACCCTGTCCTCCCCGTCCTCTCCGTCCTCCCCATCTGCTGTGTCCTCTCCGTCCTCCCTGGCTGCCCCTTTTGCCCCATCCACCCTGTCCTCCCCGTCCAGCACGGCTGTCCTGCCCTGCCCTGTGGCTCTGGGAGCCGGGCCGAGGTGGCCTTTCTACCCGTCCATTCTCAGGGGCCTGCCTCTATCTCACTCTCCCCCTCTCCTACCATGCTGTACGGGGCCGGCTCCAAATCGTGATCACATGACGTCACTTCCCGTCACCTCCCCCTTCAGCTGAGACACTGACAGCGCCCCCCACCCCGTGACCACTGGTGCCCGATCCCCGACCAGCAGACGCACTTGGGGGCCAACCTCAGGGGCTCGTGTCCACGGTGTGTGACATGATGAAGTCACCGTGGTAGGGACTTCTGTGTCCCTCAGTGGCCTGGCAGGAAGCAGGCCTGTCCCTCTCGATCTGGGTGACTGCAGGAGGGTGAAATGGAGAGCCTGTTGGCCTCTCTGTGGGGGCGGTGCACCCTTCAGCCTGTAGGAGCACGGAGAGGGGTCCACACGAGGGCCCGGACAAGAAGACCACCGTGTGCAGACGGCTGGACACAGGGTTGCAGCTGTGACCCTGCAGGGAGGGACTCAGGAGATAGAACCCCGAGCTCACCTCCTCCCAAGCACTGCTCACAGTGGCCAGAAGCCAGAGGACGGGAGGTGGCAGACAGGGCCACGTGGCTCCACTTGCAGGGTTCAGGGGGGTGGTGAAGGAGGGCGGCGGAAACTAGCCTGCCCCGCACTCTCCCCCCTGCGCTGGGAGGCCTGGTGCAGGGGCAGGAGACCCATCAGGCCGAGCCAGAGCCGTGGCGTGACACTGGGGAGAGGGGCCCCCCACAAGGGGTCCTGCCCTAGCTGTGCGTCCTGCGTGGCGAGCATCGTCGCGTTAGATTGGGACCCGTCTTGGGGTCAGTCCCTTCATTTCCCAGCATCGTCACCACGTATGTGACTCCTTAGTAGGCCGGCACTCAACCCAGCACGTTTCCTGCTTCACTAGACTGTCATTTAAAAAACCATCCAGGGCGGTTCTGTGGGTTAAGCACCAGACTCGGTCTCGGCTCAGGTCTTGATCTCAGGGTTGTGAGTTCAAGCCCGACGTTGGGCTTCATGCTGGGTGTGAACACTGCTTAAAAATAAAACCCACCAGACGTGTATAAGGTCGTCCTGCGACCCTGGGTTACTCCCGCCGGGGGTCCTGGACTTACACCGGAGGGTCACAGCAGCCACATCCCTCCAGTAACAGCACCCCAGCCTCTAGCACGGGGGACAGAGCCACGCACGTCCCCCACCCAGCTGCCCCCGTGGAGCAGGAGGTCACTGCAAACACACAGAGCCGCAGGCCAGACACCCGTGGACCTAAGTCTCCCTCCCTAAGAGATGCCCTTCCTGATCCCACGTCGCTGTCCCTGCTTCCCAGATGCGTCCATGACACGCAGGTCGGTGGCCTCCCCCTGCATCCCTGGCAATGTGAGCTCATGGGGCGCGGCTCTCACCTCAGGCTCCCAGCTCTGAGCTCCGGAAACGTGCCACACGCGGGACAGCGGGCTGGGAGCCCCCTTCCCAGGCTTCCCAGTCGGCTTCGCTGCCAACAGGCATTCATTCTCATTCATTCATTTCCATCTTCTGCAGGGCCGCGATGCACACATGTGCCTTACACTCTTTCCCCCTTTCCCTTCTCCATACACACTTATGTACATCCACACCCACCCTTCCTTCCTTCCTTCTTTCTTTCCCTTATTTTCTTTCTCTTTCTTTCTTTTTTTAATCCTCTCCATTTCTTCTTTTCTTCCTTCTTTTTTTTTTCCCCCCGAAGGTATCACAGGCGATGCTGCAAAGACCATCCTTGTCTCTCCTTCCTCCTGCTTAAGTGTGGGGGTTCCCTGGGGGACACACCAGACCTAGAACAAGTGGAATTGCTGGATTGTGAGTTTGTGTAACATCAGCTCCATCGACAGTCACACACTTTTCTTCCAAATCATCGTGCAATTTGCATTTCCGTGTCTGGGAACTCCTGTTCGCTTCGAGAACTCAGAGGTGGTTTTCCACGATCGAGAGCATCGCTGCAGGTCCTGCCCCCCCGACACCATCTCTGGCAACTGAAACCCCCCCCAACAGAGGACTCTGCATCCTGCCCACCCCCAACACTGGGTCCTGCACATTGAGCCTCTCCTGGAGACCCTGCTGGGCAGCCCCAGTGGGGGGTGGCAGGGCTCAGGGTGGGAAGCAAGAAGGTGGTACCCCCAGTTCTGACTCCCACAGGGGCTGCCAGGACTGGGTCACCAAGTCACTTAGAAAAGCTCCTCTCCAAGGTGGATTCGGCTCAGAACCTCATCACTCACTGAGGAGAAGATATTTCTCCTGCTGCTAATTCATTCATTCATTGATTCATTCATTGATTCATTCATTCCCCCACAAATGTCTGTTGGATAAGAATGATTGTAGGTGCAGGGCCACTGCAGGGCACAGAGCAGATGGGGCGCCTTGCCCTCACTGGCCACCCCCCTGGGGGACAGGCACGCTCCGAGCAGTGTGGCCGCTGGCCGCTGGCCGCCCCATGCACTGAGGACACCAAGGGCTCTGGGAATAGAACGGAACCCAGTGGAGTCAGGGGAGGGCCGGCCAGTGGTTGCCGATGGAGGGGGCTTTACTAGGGAGACTGAGACGGGGAGAGGGGTCCCCGGAGGGAGGAGAGCCTCTGGTCGGTCAGGTCCGAAGGCTGGGCTTACGTACATACACCACTTCGTTTTTTAAAGGACTCTGCTGTAGAATGAGAGAGAAAAACAGACAAATTAATTTAGGTAAACAAGTTGAAACAACTAAGTAAGATGTTGGACAGTCTCATGTTTTCTTTTTTTTTTTCCTTTTTGGGAAGGGGATTCGGAGGAGCAGAGGGAGAGAGAATTCCCAAGCAGACCCCCCACTGAGTGCAGAGAGCCCGAGCGGGGCTCGATGCCATGACCCTGAGATCACGACCCGAGCCGGAATCAAGAGTCAGATGCTTAAGGGAGGGAGCACCCCCAGCACTCCATGCTTGAGTTTTCAACGTCAGTGCCAGCGGGAGGGAGAGCCCCTCCCATCTGCTCCTTCCCCTTGTCCCCGCCGAGTCCGGCCGCCGTGGAGGGCGACCCCGTGAGCCACTGTTGACACAACTGTGCCTTTTGGGGCCAGCTCTCCCATGAGTCACCCTTCCGGGAGCATAATGCTGACACCTGCAGGAGGGTCCCCGCTGTGGTTAGCCACGAGTCAGGCCTGAGGGACAGGAGAGACCTTGTGAACCTCAAGTCCTTCCTTCAGGATGATTACGTCCCACAGCTCTCGCCCGTATCAGCAACTCGTTTAATCAGTGGAGATTGCCTGGAATGGAGGACGGGGGCCCTCCTTAGGCAAATGTTAGCCAGCACTCGGCAAACAGAGCCCGCGCATAAAGTGCAGGGCCTGCCCGGGGTCCCATCCCTGACTTGTGGTCTCCCCCGGAGCAGAGAGCAAGGTCACGGCTGCCATGGAGCCCAGGGTGGCCTGTGTTCTTGTGTTGGTCTGCATGCTGACCCTCAGCTCCCTGGCCCAGGGCGAGCTCGGTAAGCGGCCCCCCTCCCGCGACGGTGCCTGAGCCACAATCCATGTGTTTGAGCCGAGCGAGGTGCTGGGTGCTGGGAGGGCTTGGGACGGTGAAAGCCGGCGGAGAGCACCGCATGGCCACGGCCCCGGAAGCTCCGAGCGCCACCGTGAGCATGTGGGTGCCCTGGTCGCCGCTGGCCGCGTCCGCCACCCAGTGCCCCGAGTACCAGCTCTTAAGGGGTGGTCTCGGAGGTGTGGTGGGAGAGCAGCTCCCCAGGTGTCTGAGCTGGACTCTGGTCCAAGCCGCCCAGGTGCCCAAAGGTCCATTTTGTGGATGGGCATCTCCTGAGGACACCCGTGGGCTCAGCAGTCCCAGCGGGCAAGTTCCAGGGGCGCTGCAAGGACGGAGCATGGCGCCCTCCTGAGCTGCCATCTCAGCCCCTGGACCGAGGCGCCGGGCTCAGGGGGCTTGGGGTGGGATGATGTTTTTAGAGAGCACCTCGCAGGCTACCCTCTGCTCCCTAAGTGTTACTTATTTTCGTCAAATGCTGTTGTATAATTTCCCAGGATTTCCAAACCAGGATTTCCATAGAGGTTTGAGGAGAGGGAGCTAAAACCGTGGTTTCCATGCATCTTAGGTGCCTGCTGGTGGTCTGGTGGGGAGGGGACGACAAAGGCACCTGACGGCCGCTCAGAAGGTCCCCGAGGCAGGGACAGGCTGAGGCTGAAGGGACACGTGGGCTTCAGGTTGGGAGTGGACGTGGCTGTGCAGTGGAAGATTCTGGGAGTGTGGCCGTGCGGCCGCCCCCAGGCCTGGCCTGTGGCTCCCTCTCCCCTCACCGCCCGGTGTACCCCTTCTCGGTGGCTCAGGGATCCTGTCACAAAGGAATCCAGGAGCCCGCTTGCACGCACAGCCCCGGCAGAGACTGTACTGGTCGAGGTCCATCCCGTGTGGGTAAAGGGGAGGACAGAGCTCGGAAACCTGGAGTTCCTGATCAGGAGCATGAGCTGGCAGGGGTCCGGCACTGGCGAGCCCCCGCCCCACCCTGGCTGCAGGACACAGAGCCGTGTCTGAGCGTGCACGAGCACACGCACGCCCATGAACACCCACGTGCACACATACAGCTCCTCCTGACTTCACAACCACCCTGGGAGCAGCATCACCTGCCTTCAGGGGCAGGGGCAGACACACGAACAATGATGTCCTTCAGAGGCCACAGTGTTCAGCCCCTTCAGCTCTCCTGCGTAGAGCACACGGGAGCCCTGCCTCCCCAGCGGGTCCCCCCCCCACGTGTTCCCCACTGTCCTGACTCCCATAGTCCCCCTCGGGCTCCCCCATTAAAGCTGCTGATTGGCTGAAGGCACCCCCCCAGCTCTGTGTCTTTCCTGCAAACAGACTTCCCTTCCTGAAATACACCTGGTTCTCTCTCGACTGCCTGGGAACCCCTGCTCCCTGTGCAGGAAACGGCCATTGCTTCATCCCCTCCTGGTCAACCTCCTCCCACAGGAAGCCCTCCTTGCTTTGTTCTGCCTGTCCTTGTCCCTCCTGTCCTTGTCCCAGTGCCTTCAGCTCCCTGGGACGGCCTCCCTGGGCTGTTCTGCACATTCACTCACTCTCCTCCTCCATTAGACTACTAGCTTCTTAACGACGTCCCTATTTTTAATTTCTGGGTCCATCCCCCAGCCTGGAGCCACCATGAGCTTGGTCCTTGAGCGACCTTCACTGCCTACTTTTGCTCTGCTAATTTCTGTTTCTAGCACACACAGATGGTGTTCAATAGATATTAATTGGTTGATTAAAGCTAAATGATTGTTGACGTGAGCGAATGTGCGGGTAAACAAGGTAGGGAGGTGTAACGTTTGCAAATCCCGGGCCCCTTGCCCTGGCCCTGAGCTGAAGGGGTTTCATGTCAGATGAGGCTGAGATGTCCCTCTTGTACCCTGAGCCCCAAGTCCCCGTCCGTGGTGCCAGGTGGCTGCTGGCTGCACTGGAGAAGAGAGAGGGACATCGGCCAACTACTTACGTTCCCTCTTGCCCCCTGCACCTCCAGAGACGTGTGTGGTGGCCCCGCACCACAGGACGAACTGTGGCGTCCCAGGAATCACGCCCGGCCAGTGCAAAGCCAGGGGCTGCTGCTTCGACAACACTGTTAGCGGCGTCCCCTGGTGCTTCCACCCCGTGGCTGTGGACAACCATCCTGACGGTATGGCCACGGTGGCTCCGTGGGGTCTGAAGGTGTAGGGTGGGGGGGGAGCCTCAGGGGGGCACGGGGCCCTGGTCTGCACATCCCGCTGTTAGCACTCACCCTGGGGGCTGCGGGTGCATGTGGGGAGGTGGTCCAGCCTGCATCGGGCTGATGTTGGGATGGGGACACAGAGACCAGGCTGGGAGACCGCTTGACAAGGAGCCCTGTCTGTCCCTGTGTTTCTTCACATCGCTCACTGCAAGCCCCTGGAGAATCCTAGTAGCTCTTTCCCCTGCTTGTGTGGAAGTGGAGGGAGGAACTGAGACAGGAAGGCGGGTGTGTCTTCTAAGGGATTTTCCCACTGGTGCTGCCAAGTCGAGTTGAGTTATTCTCAAGTGAATAAACTGTGGGGTTTTCATTGCCTCATGTCTCCTTCTCACACCTCACCTTCAGAGGAGTGCTCCTTCTAGACGCGCTTCGGGGGAGCTGCACCAGGAGCTGGAATGGCCTCGCCCAGTAGCCCGGAGCCCGGCCACGTCACCGGCCAGCACTCGGGCCCCTCCGCATCCGCACCTCAGTGGGCTTCGTGGGCACACAGCACACACCCCTGGACTCAAAATTGGCTTAATGATTAAAAGAGATGAATGTCACTCGTGCTTTCGTGTTTTTTTTTTAATTGCCAATGATTGTCCTTTCTTGGGTAGGGAGGTATGCCATTTCCACATGTGGCCTCTCGTCACGGGTCTTCCATGGGCTCACCCCACCTTGGGGAGGCACGAAGGTCAGAAGAGGGAATGAGGCCATTAGATCGTCACGGGCGGCTCAAGTGTCCCGGGGAATACAGCTGGTCTAGTCCCCAGCACCAGGCAGGTGGGCTTTCCCCGCTGACAGAGAGCCCCAGGCCCGTTTTCTAGGTACCTGCTACGCACTCCTCACATTCTTTCTTACCTGACTTCCAGTCTATAAAAAGGGGGGCATTCTTGCAGCTGGAGGAATCTCTAGGACTCCGTTCTGACTCATGAGTGGGAGGGCATCTACTTGGAGGCTCTGGGGAATGACTTTTCCTCCTTGGAAGAAGAGCTCCCTCTTGCTGCCCTGGCCAGCCTCTGCAGCCTGCGTTCAGATGTTGTGTGGAGTTATAGTGTGATGCAGTGCTTCGAGCAGCTGTTTTGTGCTAATGAGGAACAGCCATAGAACTAGAGCCCTGACTCCTCTGAGCTTCTGATTTGACTCACCCACCTTGAGACTTCATGTTGAGTCCACTCAGATGTCCTGATGGGTTAAAGCATGGCCAGCTGGGTTTTCTGTTCCTTGATAACACATCACCAGGGCCCAGCTACCACTAGTGGGGACAACCTCTCACTCAACATGAAACTGCTTAGGCTGAATCCTCCAGGATGGCCCCTTGAGCTGGTAAAGGAATGTGGGCAATTCATTTGTTCCCTCCTCTACACCTGGCAACTTCTCCCTAAGCCATCTGTGCGGCTCAGGCTCTCTCTTGGCTGGAAACCTTGGGCTCAGCATTAGGAACGAGCCAGCAACAGAGGGAGGTGCTGTGTGGAGAGTCAAAAGGCATGTCTATGTTTTCAAAACCAACTCCCTTCCAAATGACACTTCATCCTTATCTTCATCACCCCTGCCCACCCCGTAACTGGCGAGAATGGGACCAAGACTGTTTACCTGCTTGCCTGCGTGAGCCAACCCACAGCCCGACGGGTTCAGCGCCCCCTCCCAACATGTGACACAGGGAAATCCGGGTCTGCCCTCCACCATCCATGGACCATCCAGGTTGTGTGGGTGCGTGATCTTGGCTCCACCATCTGGACCACAGACCTATAGAGAGCCTGGGGATTCTTGCTGGGACAGCCCTGCCTCAGGCTGGTGGGGACACAGGTCCTTCTGTCCCTACCCTGGAGGTGGGGCACGGGGAAAGGTCTATGCCCCTTGGTCCTTGTGGAAAATCATAACCTTCCCCAAGAATCTGCCAGGGGGCTGCAGCCAAGTGGAGGGGGAGAAAACAGTTGGGCAGCCAGGGTGGGGGGCTTGACAGAGAGCCGAAGGGTGGGGCGCCCCAATAGCTGCAGAACCCGAGTGCCTCAAGGAAAACTCAGGGCAGGTTTCTGGCATCTGGCCTCTATCCCTTGGGCCCTCTATTCCTTGGTGGTCCCAGCTCCTGGAAGCTTGGCTTCGTGGGCTGCAGAGCCCGAGGGCTGAAGCCCGAGGCTGCACGAGTGGCTGCAGAGGCTGGAGATCGGGCAGGGGGCACTGGGGACGTGGGACTTCCTCCAGGTTTCAAGGAGCGAGAGGAGGGTGTCGGCAGGACTGAGAGGTCCAGCGGCAATGTGAGGGGCTGTGCTATCAGAGCTGGGGATGAAGAGAAGTCACCGCAGCCTGTGGGGTGGACCCCTGCACAACTTCCTGGCCCCCTCCAGGACCCTCCTGTCACATCTAGGCTATCCTCCAGACCACCATCCCAGCCCCCTCTTGGCCCCTTCCAGCCCCCCTCCAGGCCCTTCCCAGCCACCCTCCTGGACCCCTCCTGGCTACCCCCTTGAGCCCTTCCAGACCACTATCCTCCAGGCCCCCTTTGGGCCCCTCCCAGCTCCCTCCCAGGCCCCTCCTGGCCCGCTCTCAGCCCCCTTCCAGCTACCCTCCAGGGCTCCTCTCCCAGCCAAGAGAGTCCGGGGTGGCCAGCTGGAGGCTACCTGGGGCCCCTTGAGTCCTTGTGGTACGGGGTGGGGGTGGGTGGGAAGCAGGCAGCTGTGACAATAAAGCGCCTTCGCAGGAATAGTTCTGCTGATAAGGCACGAGGAAGGACGTGTCTCTCATATGCATGCACACACGTGCGCATGTGCATATGCACACACACACACACGCACACACTCGACTCTTAAAGGGCCTGGGGAAACTGGGCGGAAGGGGGCCACGTGGGGGTAAACCCTCTGCACCTCCAGCCCCTGGATTTCCCTCAGAAGACAGGAGGCTGTCGGGATAATTACTCTATTTGAATACACTGCCTGGCAGTGGAAAGTGTTACATATTCTCTATTTTGTATTTAGAAACAAGCTTTCCACCTCAGAGCAATGCGATGCAGTGATGTGCCGGTTTAAAGTCATCTTGGTCTCACTAGGCGTGAAGCTGAGATGCCAACCTGACCCATTTAACACCTGGCAAAGCTGTCCGTGCCATCCTGCCTGGCTCCTACCAGCCTGGAAAGCGGCAACTCAGGGGACCTTCTAGAGCGTTCCATGTCCTTGAAGGACTTCAGAGAGAAGTTCAGATGTCTCTCTGGTTGGGGGAGCTCCATGTTCCAGGGGGAGCTGTGGGTCTCCTAGGTAGACAGCCGGTGTGGGAGGGAGTGGCATCTTGGTCAGCCCTGGGACAGATTCGGAATCTCAGAGTGTGTGATTGAGGAGTTTTCAGGAATGGAGCAGAGGGGAGGAAAGCAGAGAGGGCCCAGGGCAGCACCTGAGGCAGGTGCGCTGGAGCTCCAGACACTAACCCGCTCCCCACTTTCTCCTCCGGTGTGAGTGGGTGTGCTCATCAGCCAGTAGCACCACTGGCCGCAAAGGACCACACCCGGTGTGGCTTCAGCCAGACTTTGATTGTCCCCCAGCTCCAGAGGCTGGATGTCCAATGTCTACGTGTTGGCAGGTCTGCTTCTGCCCGAGGCCCCTGTCCATGGTGTGCAGTCTTCTCCCCACATCCTCCCGTGGGCATCCCACTGTCTGTGTCTGTGACCCGTATCTCCCTCATTAGGACACCAATCTTGCTGGATCAGGGCCCACCCTACTGGCCCCATTTTACCTTCATCACTTTTTGGAAGATCATATCTCAAGTCAAATCACATTCTGACTACTGGGGGTCAGGACTTCAACATATGAAATGGGTGGGAACCCAGTTCAGCCCATGACAGCCGGTGTCTCCTTGCTACTGAGGAGCTCTAATCGATGTGGATCACCAAAGAGCAGGGGTCATGATCATCTCTGATATCTGAGACTCATCAATTTTTTTATAATGATGGGGAAACAAATGTGATGGGTGAAACTGAATGTGTCAAGTACAGAGAGTGGGAAACTTGTGGCCTGTGAGATGTGGGTGGCATTCCTAAGATCTCTTACATGTAGAGAGCTGGTCACCTGTAGGATGTTTTACATGATAAAAAAGAAGGAATGAGCTGAAATGGTACTATAGATAGGCAAGGATGGAAAGGCCAAGCCATCAGAAGTGGACCATGCATGTCCAGGCTGAAAGCTCAGATACTTCTAAACCAGGGACCCATCAGTGATCCCTGTCATGGCCCAAACTAGGCCCCAGAAACACAGACTGTCATGGAGGCCCTGTGGTTTACCATGGGCTACAGCTGGGTCAGCAATGCTTGCCCTGAGTCTCTCCAAGAAAGCTTGAGCATGGTGGTCCCTGGTGCCATCCATGTCCTAGCCCCTTGCTCAAGCACCAGTGCTGGTCTTGGTTACCAGGGAAGATTGAGAGCAGGACAGGATGTGACTGAGGATCCAGGTGTGTGGTCCTTCCACCCACCTGTACCTCACACAAAGCATTAACTTGCCACTTCTCCCACGGTTTCCACACGTGATATCCGTGGATTCACCATACTCTGTGGCCTTTGTGTTCTGTGGCTGGTCCTGTACTTGGAGGCTACATTGCTTCTGGATAATTTCCACACAACAGGATTCTGTTCAGAAAATGTTGATCTAAGGATCAGACCAGGAACCAGTTCTTGAAGCCAAGTTGTGATTTAAGATCATATTTGTAAGGTCACTGGGAAGGATACTGTTAGTTTAAGAAAACTCCCTTGCCTTTCTTTGTGAGTGTGGGGAGGGGCGGTCAGTGGAAATGTTTAATGCCTGCGACCCTGATAGGAAACATCAACTAGTAAGAGAGAGACACAATTGGAAAATTCAGCACGGAACTTACTGGAAGGTATCAAAGGCTCCTAGGGCACAGTCACCTTTTTAAGGGTCTAAGCAGTTGGAAGTTACAGTCAGCAACAGAAAAAGATATAGTGTTAATTTTTTAAAAGATTTTATTTATTTAGAGAGAGGGAGGAGGAGGAGGAGAAAGAGTGTGTGGGCTGGGGGAGGGGCAAAGGGAGAGGGAGAGAGAGAATCTTAAGCAGACTTCCCACTGACCAGGGAGCCCAATTTGGGGCTTGATCCCACAACCACATGATCATGGCCTGAGCCAAAATCAAGAGACAGACACCTAACTGACTGAGCCACCTAGGCACCCTAGAGACAGTATTATTTTTAAAGGTATTTCTTAATTGTTCTTCTTAGTTCTTAACATTGCCCTGAGCTGGACATTTTGGGGGTAGAAGATTAAATCAGGCAAAAACTTACATAGCTGCATATCTGTGTGGTATAAGGAGATCGAGTGAACTAATAAATGGGGAATGTTTATTCTAAAGGCAAATGCTGGAAGGACTTTTGGTCAGTGTGGAGAACTGAGAGTTTACCTTCCTTGCAAGCTGAGAGACTCCCTGATGCTGGCAGAGGATAGGAGACTCCCGGTTCAGAGATAAAGGATTTCATTACTCATGGCTTGGCCAGTGGCATGGGCAGCAGCCTCTTTGTGTTGGTTCCCTTTGCCTCCAAAAGGGTGACATGGATGGGTCCAGATAGATGCCAGCACACACAGTGGTTCGCAGTACAGGAAAGAGCCCTGACCTCTTCAGGGGCTCAAATCTTTTAAGGGGCCTGCCTGCCTTTGCTCTGGGAGGAGACACCATATCTATCTTCCAAGGTTGTTTACTACACAAACACTGGTTAGCTGAGATCAAGAGCAGTTGATGAGTCATATATGCACAGCCTGGGGAGTGGGGAAAAGACATTACACCACCTGGGGACAGAAGGAACCAGAAGGGTTGTGGCAGGAAGCTTTGTAGGAACAAGAGGGTGGAGTGCCCTCAGGAGGTTCCCACAGGAGACTGTGGTTGGCCTGTTTGAATAATTCTGGTTGGGGAGTGGAACTCACTACTCAGGGGTGAGAAGCAACTGCGCCTGGTCCCTTGATAAGGAGGGTTGTTTGACTAGGGGTCATATCTGTGGGAGCAGAGCAGGGAGGGGAATTTGTGGTTAGGTCACTCAAAGCCCTCTGATGCCACCAGACGTCAAGGCAGCACACATTCCTGAACCTTAATTTAACCCCGTGTGGGTAGTTAATGCCTCAGTCATATGCACAAATGTGAGAGACTTGAGAATTGTCTCCCAACAACCAGTGTACCAAAGGTATTGTTTTCAAGACCGGATTACCAAAGAGGAAAGAAAACATGGTGGCATGCTTCCATAACACTTACTTAATAAATAAAATAAAATACAAGATTTCGCTCCATCTTCATTTTTTAAATTCACTGTTAGAGAAGTTTAAAACTGTAATACAGGATTATGCAGATTTTTTGGTAAAGGGCCAGGTCTTGTGGGTATAGTTTCTGTCAGAACTACCCAGCTCTTCCATTGTAACTTGAACATAGCCAGAGACAATATGTAAATGAGTGGGTATGACTGTCTCTTAATAAAGTTTTATTTAAAAAACAGGCAATGAGCCTATGGGCCATTGTTTGCCAACTTTTATTATACTGTATTATTTTTCCTTGGCATGTGGTAACTTGAATGGTTCAAACATTTTCAAGTTTTAAGATCGGCCAGATCATGTCTTGTCTCAAACAAAGCACCCACTCAGACACCAAAGAGACATCTTAAAGTAATTTAAATCTTGATGAAAATCAGAGAAGTTCAATGAGGACGTTGACAACAGAGAAGTTCATCGCACGACACCCTGAAAAATGTCCTTAAATTTATGTCGTCCAATTATATCCCTCAAATATAACTTATCAAGACATCTCCAATGTCATCCCCTCCTAGATTCAATATCAAAATTCCCATCAGCATCTGTTGATTTCCCTATTTCTTCTCCCAGCTTCGGCCACATTCTTCATTATGTAGATACATTTAGTTGTGGGCTTTAAAAGATTCTGTTATTCTACCTTATTGACCAGCACAACCGAACTGCAGAAACCAAACCAGAAACTTACAATGGTAGGGAGATGGGTTGGGGGGTGGGGGCTCTGTCCTTCTGGATTTGGCATGATTATGCACATAAATGTTGGAAATAAAAACACGTTTTCCCCTGGTGATAGTGTAAAAATGAGATATTCTATGACACAGGTTTTAGGAGGCGTGTGAGACTTTGAAAAGCATTTTAAATTCCTCATTCCACCTGTCTTTTGACAGAGGACACTAATCAGGAGACAGGAGGAGGTTTGCCTGGTTTATTTGCATATATCCATATTTAGATATTGTTTTATGAATTACAGAAAGTAATTTGGGTAAGGGGCACCACTAGGTGGCAAGTTCCCTGGGGTGTTACCCACTTGCCCTCGCCCCTCACCAACTGTGGCGGTTATGTGCACACACTAGGTCATTTTCCCGGGATACAGCATGAGGGAGGCAAGATCTCGTTCTAACCCTACATGCACTTGCTGTGCTACTTGGGCAAATCCTTTTACCTATACAGATCATGAAAAGGGGGTGAAATCTTAACCCTGACTTGGGATTGTTGTAGGAACAAAATGAGACAGAGCATGTGAAATCCTTAGAAGATCACCTGGAACAAAGTCAGCCTGTAATACACAGTAGGGATTCTCTTTAGTACCATCAATAAAGGAACCAGGAACATGGAAATCCACTTCAGGTACAGGTGTAGGTACGGTTGTGTGCGGTAGTGGTGAAGCGTGCTTGTCTTTACTCCGGTGAAAGTGAATTCTTCTTGGAAGGGGCGGCTCCTGAGTTAGGAGCTGAAGGACTGGTAGGCTGAAGGTCACGATGTGTCTAGAGAAGCCAAAGTTGCTTATGTGGTCAAGGGAATGAACCCAGCCAGGTGGGAGAGAGCTGCAGCCCCTGGGGGACTCATGCCCTCGGCTAGAAGAATGTCCACGAGAATTCCTCAGACAGCAGGTTTGCAAGTGGCCGATTCTCTTGGCTTTTGTTTGTCTAGAAAAAAGAGTATTTTTGAAATCTCTGTGCCTTTTCCTGTTCAGTTTTGCTGTGAACCCAGAATTTCTTGGAGACAAAAGCCACATCTTAAAAGAGGATTTTTGCTTTTATCATTGAGGGATACACTCACTGAGTATAAAATCCAGACTTGATAATGGGTGGTTTCTTTTCTTTCGGCACTTAAATATTGTCCTTCTGTTCCTTCTGCGGGGTACCGTTTCAGCGAGGCGAGAAGCCAGCTGTGTCACTCTGTATTCGGGGAACTTCCGGGGCTGTAAGAATTCTTTCTGTCACTTATTTTAAACAATATGATCATTCTTGGTCTTGATATGGTTCTCTTTGTCTTTATCTTGCTTGGAGTTTTATTTATCTTGCTTGGAGAATCTTGAGCTTCTAAGATATATGGATTTAAGCATTTCACCAAGTTTCCCCCCAAATTGTCCATTATTTCTTCAAATACTTATTTTCTCCTCTCCTGCTGGCACACCAATTACATGTCTGTTAGACCCCTTGAAGTCTCCTGGGGCCGGAGGTTCTGTTCTTTGTTTTCAGCCCCCTTTCTCTCTGCTTCAGTCTGCAGAATTTATATAGTACTGGCTTCAGATTAACCAGCCATTTCTCTCACTATCTAATCCAAAGCCCACACAGTGGATTTCATCATTTCAGATACTGTGTTTTCATGTCTGGAATTTCCACTCGGGTCACTTCTAGTCTCTATTCTCCATTCAGATTTTAAAATGTGTTCCCTCATTATATTTTTATGTTTCTTTAAATGTTTGAACATTTTAATGCAGATCCTGGGTCTATTTCTAGTCACTGTTTTTTCTCATGACTGTGGGTCCTGTTTTCCTGCTTCTTCACACATCTGGTGACGCCTGGTTTTGTGCCGAACATCACAGATGCAATGCTGTGTGTCTGGGCTTTCTTGTTTTCCTTAATAAAATAATGAGTTTCATCCTGTTAGGCAGTTGGTTTACTTGCTGGGTGAACCTGATTCTTTAGAGACTTGTTTTAAAGTTCTGCTAGAATGGACACGGAGTGACTTTCCTCTAGAACTAGATCAAGCCTACTTTGATGGCATATTGTGGGCTGAATGTTTATGTATCCCTAAATATTCATCTGTTAAGGTCTTGATGCCCAGTATGGTTGTATTGGGGAGGCGATTAGGGTCAGGTGAGGTCGTGAGGACAGAATCCTCATGGTGGGACGCCAGAGGACTCTCTCTCTCTCTCCCTCTCTCTCCACCAGGTGACGACAAAACCGTGAGAAAGTGGCATCTGCAGACCAGGTGGAGGGCCCTCCCCTGAACCAGACCACGTCTTGGGGTTCCAGCCTTTAGAAGTATTTAAGGCACCCTGTCTGTGGCATTCTGATGTGGCTCCCCAAGCCAACAGAGACATGACACGGCCTTCTGCGTCCCTGCTGAATGACCAACGTGGCTAACAAGCCTACTTCCCCATGGCTGTCAGAGCTCAGATGATTGCTGTCCCACTATTTGTATCCCCTCCAAAGAGCACGTTCTTTTCTGGAAGCTTTTGCCGCCTGCTCTTATCTTCATGGGCAGCTAAGTCTTTACCTAAAATGCCAGAGAGACCACCACTCATGTTTCTGGAGCGCCCTCTTCTCCAGGACCCTAGCCTGAAAATCCCCTGCCTCCATGGCTTCTAATTCCAGCCTCCGTCCCCACAGCCTGGTGAGCCTGCCTGCTCAGTGTGGTCGCCTCGCTGGCAGAGCACAGGGTGACTGAGGGACTCCCCCACTGCTTCATCCTCTCAGCTGCCTCTGTCTGTTGCTCGGCATCTGAATATTCTCTGTCACATACATAGATCCAGCGACTTAATGCCGGGGAGGGAGAGTCTGGTCCTAGTTTCTCCATCATAGTCAGAAGCAGAGGTCCACACAGGTAATGTCTGAGAAAGTTCCCATTTGTGGATTTCTGTCTTCTCTGTGAACTGATAGAAATATCACCCCCAAAGTTTGCAGAAGGAGGGAGAGAGGAAGACGTGGGTGTGATGGTGCTCACAGAGGGGAAGAGAGGCACTGAGGCAGTGGAGGGCCTCAGGATTTGAAGAACAGGTGTCGCGGGAGTATCAGAGAAAATGTTAGATGCTTAGAACATCCAGAACAGAAAGGACATTAGCAAGTCTTCTATCTGAGTAGAGGCTGAGTTCCAAGTGTGGTCATGGGAGACACGCAGCGACTTGGAGAAGGGATGGATTCTTCTAGAGATGAGGAGGAAATGGAAACCCGGGTGACGTGAATTTGGATGAGCCATTCACTGGGATGCTGAAGCCATCTGGGAGGTCGCTAAGTTGTGGTGTGACGAGGGCCACAGTGAGCTCAGTGCTAAAGTCCTTAACAGAAGTGACAGGCTGAAGGTCAGGAGATGACAAGAGGGCAAGGGCATTGGAAGTGGTCTGGTACACCTGCATCTCCGAGGAGCATGGTTGTGCATGCACGTGGAGACGTGGGGCACAAGGCCAGTGCCCGCCCACCCTGGCCTGAGTCCGGGTGACGGGCACGTGGCCACCCAGCAGGGCCGCGAGGGTTGTGCTAGGCAAGGCCCCACATTTGGGGTGGGGGGGGTCACGGATGTGGGAGACTGTGCATCCATTATCATGATCTGCCCGCAGCTCCAAGTCACCTGTCTCAAAAGAAGCAGCGTGTGGATGGTGGGGGCCCTGGCTGGGGCCTGAGCGCCACTCCTGGGAGGAGCACAAGGGAGCCGTGTCTGGGAGGCACAGGTTTCTGCAGGAGCCAAGCGGGGCTGGAGAGAGAGACATCAGGGGCTCAGCGTGGATGAAGAGGTTCTGCGGGTCTCCTGGAAGGGTCAGGATGGGGGCAGCGGGAGGAAGCGGGTAGCGGGTCAGGGAGAGGAAGCAGGGTGGGGACAGTAGTCGCACGGGGCTCTTTGTCTTGCGGGTGACCAAGGGTGGTGGAGACACGGGATGGGGAAAGTTGACTTTCCAAGGTTTCAAGGAACCTGGTGGCTGCCCAGTGGGTCAGGGACCTGGACTGAGGGGCTGGAATGGGTCAGGCAGAAGCTTTCTGGACCCCGAGGACACTGGGTTTTGGATTCTGTGCCTCTCTAGTCACTGGCGGCTCAACCCGCGATTCACAGATGGGGCCCCTCCTTCGAGACCTCAGGGGCTCACGGCCTCCTCTCAGCCCCATATCTTCCCTCTTTGTCCCTTGGGATGCCTCCTTCTCCCTCCTGTCCCCTTTCCCTCCATCCCATCCATGGGCTCTTCCCCGGACCATGGCGCCCCCCCACATGTGGGTAGGCTTAGGTCTTTAGGAAACACACGGGGCTCCCATGGAGGAAAAACAGAGGCATTTCGGGGTTTGCTGAAAGGAGCTTGTGATTTTTACGCATCATCCTCAAGCCCATGGAGCCCAGGGGACACAGAAGAACGGAGGCTGGCAGAGGCATCCACACCGACCTTGAAGTATGGTCTTTTCTACACCGCGGGCTGGCCTGGTCATTTTCCCCAGTAACCTTGGGTCTAATATTAAAAAAAAAAAAATCATGTGATAACCACGTACTTTATCAGGAGACATACCTGACTTATCCCTCCCTGGGTGTGACCCTGGGGGGTTGCCCAGTGCCAGACGTGCATGTGGCCTCTTTTCCACGTTGGCACCCTGGCTCGACCTGGCTCCCGGCCCCAGGGCAATGTGGGAGCCCCTGCCGGAAGCCTTGCCTGCAGGCCATTCAGTCTCTGCCCAGTGGCCTATCTCAGCTCCTGTTCCCAACAAAGGACCCGAGGGGTTGGTGCCACAGGGGACAGAGAAAAGCTATTTGCATTTGCTGAGCAAACAGAGAGGACGTTATAAAACAGCTGATGGCAGCAGGCGGTGCACATTCTGTAGGCGGCCCCGGCGTGCGGCGTGGACATGGGATCTCCAAGTGCCCAGCTTCTGGCTGTGCTCCTTGTCCTGGGGCTGTGTGCCCTGGCGGGGGCCCAGAAACCTTGTAAGTGACCGCCCACATGTCCCCCTGTGCAGCCCTGTGTCCTTGACTGGGCAACATAGCACTGGGGCCCGCGAGCCGGGAGAAGCTCCAAATGCAATGGGGGCACGTTAGTCCCTTGCCCTTGGTGGGCCTCCGCTCTTGTTTTCCTCAAAGCCACGGGGTGGAATGACGCGCTCACTGGGGAGCAGAAGTAGCTAAAAAGGCATCCTAAGCTCTGCGATGGGGCTGATTGCCCTCATGCATCCTTCCCTGCCATTGAGGAGGGACTCCCAGGGCTGTGTGAGACCTCCAGAAAGGCCTCCTTCCCAGAAAAGGTCAGGGTGACCACAGGTGCTGGGCCTCCGGCTGGGGAGAGGGGCCGGGCAGGAGGCCCCCAGGGCATCTGGAACCCACCCTGATCACCTTCCATCTTGACTTTTCTGAGGTCCACAGTCCACCGTCTTTCCTGAAGTTTTTTCTTTTCTTTTCTTTTCTTTTCTTTTCCTTTCTTTCCTTTCCTTTCCCTTCCCTTCCCTTCCCTACCTTTCCTTTCCTTTTCTTTCTTTCTTCCCTTTTATTTTTTTAACTAATAATTTCTGCAAGGCCCTGTTTGTCCCTCAGGACGTTGCATAGTTCAAATCCGGGCGAGATGAGACTTCACGGTTTCCCCATGTGACCACAGGACCCGGGGAGGAGTCTGAACGCACCCCCGAGAGCAGGCAGGGGGCATGTGAGGGCACAGGTTGACAAGGCTCTCTCCACAGCCCCCTGCCGGTGCTCTCGGATCTCAGTGGAGAACAGGAAGAACTGCGGCTTCCCGGGCATCACCCCCGACACGTGCTTCAGCATTGGCTGCTGCTTCGACTCCAAAGTCCCCAATGTTCCCTGGTGTTTCCATCCCCTCCCGAAGCAAGGTAACCGGCCAGGGAGCTGCCCCTCTTCCCGCCCCCACCCCGGCCAGCCAGAAGGGAAGAGACAGCGGCCCCTGGCCCACTGTCCACACCTGGAGCCCCAAGTGTGAACTAAGACTTCTGGAATTTTCTTCTGAGAATGAGGTTTACGGCTGTGCACATTCACGAGGTGGAAGGTCATTCATGCCTAGGTGTGCACAGAAGAAAGTGTGGGTGCACAGCACACTGTGAGGGTGGGGCTCGGTACCCGCGGCCACCAGTGCTGTGGGTCACAGGCTCCCTGGGGTCCGAAAGGGGCAAGACAGACGGCTGGTTACTAAGTAGGGCCCTTTCTCTGGTGGAAGCATTGCTGACTTTCAGTGTGCTCACTGCCCCTTCTCATCAGGGTATGGCGATCACCCATTTTGCAGATGGGAATATCGGGCCCAGAGAGGCAAGCTGAGTTTCCCAAAGCCCTGGAACATGGGACCTGTGGCATCTGTGCAGATCCACGGGCGGCCAGCCCTGAGACAGCCCCTGGGGCTCGTGGGCCAGCAGCCCTCACGACACAGGGAGGCAGACACCCAGTGGCGTCCCCGCGGGTGGGCGGGCAGAGACACCACTGGTTCCCGAGCTGCCCTCACTGAGAATCCGTGGTGCTGTTTTCCAGAGTCGGAGCAGTGTGTGATGGAAGTGCCAACCCGGAGGGACTGCGGGTACCCGGGCATCAGCCCCGAGGAGTGTGCATCTCGAAAGTGCTGTTTTTCCGACAACATCTACGATGTGCCCTGGTGTTTCTTCCCCATCCCCGTGGAAGGTAACGTCCTGCAGGACGGCGGCTAAGAGCCCATCTCAGGAGAAGGCAGCTCTGAGGGGGTCTCACCACGGTGACGGCTGCTCTTGGAGGTGCCGCCAGCCACCAGCATTCCCATGGTGGCTTGTGTGACAGAGAGCAGGTCACCTTAGGCCCCCGGATCCCAGCCCAGCTGGTGGCACCGCCCAAGTGGCTGCCATGCAGCCACGGGTTGTCAGTGCCACTGAGTGTCACACGCTGTGCCGGGCTCTGGGGGAGGACGGGGGACTTCTCCCGTGGGCCTCGCTGGGGACCTGGGAGCATGAGGGACAAGTTCTGCCCACGACGGCCTGCTCAGGGCCACCTTAAGGGGGGGTGTCTGGTCCTTACTCCCCCATAGCCACAGTGCATCTCCTGACTCTGAGTTGTCAACACCAAGGAAAGCCCCAGCACGTCCCCCAAGATGGGCAGTGTGCCCGTGCCCCTGCTGGGCGCTTTCCCTTCCCTGTTTCAGAACATCGGGGTGAGCCAAAGAGCTTAGCCTTTGCTTGGACACTTGCGAGTGATTTTTGTGGGACCTGAGGGTCTCTCTGAACAACTGCCAGTTACACCCCTGAGAAGTGCCCCCCCACCAGGAGGGCAGACTCAGGGCCTGTCAGCGCAGGGTCCCTCGGCCCCAGACGCTGTCACCCACCCGCTGGCATTTCACACTTCTAGATTGCCATTATTAGGAGGAATCCCTCCCGAGAACCCACCAGGCTCCCCGGGTGTTCGGAAATGAAGACCTGCCATCACGTCTCATGTCTGCAGAGTTCCCGGGTTTCCTTAATCTGCTTTTTATCCTGGTTCAACAGACAGTTTCTTCAAATAAAGAAAACCCTTAAAATCTGCTGAGTTTCCTTTCGGCTTCATTGACATGGAGGTGGAGAGAGAGGGAGAGAGGGAGTGTGTGTGTGTACAGGTGTGAGTGTGTGAGCGGGGGGAGGGGAGGACTCATCTAGCAGGTGCACACCCCTGGAGCAGCGAGAGGGAACGGAGGACCCACGACCACTCCCATTCCCAACCATTTGTACAGAAACTCAAACGACTTTGCCCCTGAAAACCTCTCGGAGTAACGTCTGGTTTCAGATCGCAGTTACGAAATTGCCTGGCTGTTAGCAAATACGGCCCAGACCATGGCTTTTGCGGGATGGCAGGCCACCATCCTCGGTCCTCGCAGGGGTGGGGCGGGGTGGGCTCCGATGCTTCCCGTCTTCCACTCGAGAGCAGCTGCGTCGTGCCAAAGTCTGGGCCCAAAGAGAAGGTCGCCACCGCCCCCGAGATCAGGCCGGCCTGTGGGAGGGTTTTGGCACTAAAACCTCAGGCGGGCGTCTCCGCGGAGGGGTGCTGGCATTCTTTAGTCAGGGGTGGGTGTGCAGGGGAAGGAGCCCACTGGCTCAGCCAGGGAGTGTCCCCATGGCCCACCTGCCACGGTGGAAATCCAAGGCCTCCCCTTCCAGGGCGGGGAGGGACCAGCGACATTGCCTCTGTGTGTATTGAAGGAAGGACCCGATCCCAGCCCACACCAGCTCTCGGGACACTTGTTTTATGGGTCGAGTCACTGCTATGTCTTGTCTGGCTTACGGCACACTCATCAGCTCCGGGAAACGAGGGCTCTTGTTGGACTCGGGGCCTTTGACGCAGGATGGATGGCCAGTGGAGACGGATGCCCGTGAACTTACTCACCACAGAGCAACCTGCCCCTCGCCGAGTCGATCCGAGGGAACATGGCCGGCCACACCTGAGGCCCACAGCCAGGTCAGGCCCCGTGTTTTGGAATCAGCCTTTGACACGCACCTTCTGGGTTGCATGACGTTTCCATCCCGATACCCCTGGACGGAGAGTTTGGGGTTCTGCTCCCGGCACTGGTGCTGCGGCCGGCTGGCACGCTGGGCTCAGTGCCAGCTCCTGGCTTCGTGCCCTCCTTGCGCATTTTCTGGTCCTCAGCAGCACCAGGCCCCACCATCGTGGGGGCCCCTCGGCACACATCTCCGGGTGCGGGATCGGCCATTCTTCCTCAGAGTCCTCTCCTCACGTGCCCTCCCAGTCCCGTTTCCTTGGCAGGAGACTCTCTGGTGCCGTGCACCCCGGCTTCTGAGCCGAGCCTGCGTCTCCCTTCTGGTAACCGAGGGCAGCTTCTGGAAGAGCTGTGGTGGACGTCGCCATGGGCCCGGGGGTCTTGGCAGATCTACTTCATGTCAGGTACTAACTCCTGTGGGTTATAGGTCGCTGCGTGTCACCCCAGCATGCCACCCCCTCCTTGAGCCGGGCCACCCGAGGGTCCTCGCTGCCCTGGCAGCCACAGCTGGTGACCTTCACACCCACCCCATCAGAAAAGCCAACCTCCCTTCCTCCTCCTATGATCAGGTAATTCCCCGGCCTGCTTCCCTTTCCCTCTGTCTGGTCTCCTCTGGGGGGACCCCGCTGGTGGGGGAACAGGGAGACTGGTGTCGGGGGCCTGGCAGCGGTCGCCCCCGACTGGAGCAGGGGCAGGGGAAGGCCAGCTCTGCCCCTCAAGCCCACTGTCCCTGGATCCCCAAGGTCATGCAGTCCTTGCCTGGCTGGCTCAGGTAGAGATGCTCCGAGAAGATTCCTTCCGGAGAGTCTGGGCAGAGGTGACTCTGCTCTCCTGCCCTGAGAGGACCGGGCAGGGACGCGTTGAGAATCCCCTTCTGTGTGCAGAGCCGTGCGGCTGCGTCCGGAATGGGGATGGAGCCCAGGCCCCCCTGCTCACTCCTTACATTCACCCGCCACGGACGGTGGCTTCTCTGTGCAAGGTAGTCGTGTTCTATAGCCTCATTGACACTGAATTAGCAAACTCGGAGACATCGAGACAGGGGGAAAGGCAAGGTCAGGTTCCCGAGCGCCTCCAAACCGAGTTCGCCAACGATCGGTACGTGACCTTGCTGGATGTGCGTTTCTGTTTCGAGACCATTTATTTCATATACATTATTGATGCATTGACATTGGACTCACGGCCACCAGCACTGTGACCCATGCCCGGACGCAGCTCACACACACACAGGCACAGCACTTCACAGTTGGCTTGCCCTGGGCCACCTGACCCCCCTTCCCCCTGTGCACGGGAACCATCTAAAACAGTAACATCAACAGAAAGCACAAAAATGGACAAAAAAACGAGGTACAAATAGGCCACGAAAAGACGCCTGCCTATGCTCCAAGAGCTGCAACAAGAAAGCAGAGCCTCCCCTTGTTGGACTCTAGCTGGCAAAGTCCGTGTTACCAATAAATTTTAGCGAGAAAGTGGATTTGCAAATAGGGATCTGTGGATAATGGAGATCGGTCATATAATCATCAGACGTATGACGTGTGTTGTGGAGGTGAGATGCATACACACAGATACCCCCCTAGCTGTCGTTTTGGGACCCAGCCCTCCTGTTGACACCCCTCCCTGCCCCCTTTGCCCGAAGAAAGAGAAGGAAAGACCGCGGCACGCTCCGAAGCTCCATGGGGCCGCTGGAATCAGGGAGTTGCAAAGAGAGGTTACGAATCCCATCTCCAAAACACAGATGCTACCCTTATGTTCTAGATGATCTCGGATTCGAGCTCATTTCCCAGCTGTGTGCCCGGAGCAAGTTACTCAGACGTTCTGTGCCTAGTTTTACTCATGTGCGAAGTGGGGGTATTAACAGGATCATTTTCTTAGAGGTTCGTTGTGAGGATTCGATGAGTTAATTTAGGAGAAGAGCCAACAGCAGGGTCAGGCACGTAGTGAGTGCTTGGTGAGAACGTAGCCAGTCCAGGTCTCACCCGCTGGGGAGACAAAAGTGTCCCCACTGTCTCGGGACACAGTTCTGGGACCCTCCAGGATCCTACCCGCTGATGCAGGAAGGCGAGTCCCTGCCAAGGCCCCTGCCCAGGGCTCCTCCTGTGGCTCTGGCCGTGCTGCGGTCCCAGTGGGCTGTGGTCCCTGTCCCAGGCTGGCATGTTGCTGCTGCCTGTCCTTGGGAAGGGCTTGGTCAGTGGTGTTCCAGTGGAGTGGGAACTTGCAAGCCCATTGTGTCCCCCTTCCCCCAGCCCCCGTCCCTTACCCAGGGCTTTTCTGCATCTGTGTGAACGGCTGTGGGAGGTTTCCAGGGCATTCCTGGGAGTTTCCTGAGCTTCCGGGAACCCAGATGGATTGGGGGTAGAGGAGTCGCCTTGGTGCACGGCACCTGCGAGAGCCTGATCCCCACTCCAGCCCAGCCATGCCCCACTGGCCATTCAGACAAGGACGTGCCGATCCCGTGGCTCTGGGGGCAGGATGACCAGCTTTCCACGAGGTCCCGTGGGTGGCCACTCTGTACGATTTCCTGTCATTCAGAGAGCATAAGTACTCAAACTTCATCTAGCACAGTCAGAAACGTGGCTCCGAGGAGAGGCGGACCCCTGTGCGCTCCTCCTCCTTGGGACCCACGGCTCTGGGGTGTGCAGGCCGCTCACACGCCTGCCCTCCAGTGCCCTCTGCTGGCCACGCTGGGAGCCGACCTCCCCAGCCTCCACCAGTTGGGCACGGTGGGTCTCCCCGGCAGCCAGGGTGCGATGTTTGACCATTCTTAGCCTCCCAAGGTCGAGAGTCATCTCAGTAACTCTTATAAGTTACTAAAGTGATCACATAAGTCAGATGGGGCCAGATGTATTGATGTGGGCGCATGAAGCAGAGATTCTGCATTTAATGATGCAGCTTGGGGGGTCAGAAAGGGCTTTCTTCTGGCTGGAAGACCTGTGGCTTCACTGGCCTTTGTGTGCCAATGGAGATGCAGGGAGCGCGGGAGGGAGGGGGTTTGGGGGAGGGAGAGAGGGAAAGAGGAAGAGGAGGGAGAGGAAGAGAGGGAGGGGAGGACAGAGATGCGTCTCTCTTCCTATATTGACACTAATCCTATTGCGTAAGGAAAGGGTTAAGGTATGGGCAGGGAGAGGAGGGGGCCCTGCCAGAGCGATCAAGAGAGAAGGAAGTGGATCCCCTGGCCTTTCTCTTTGGCGGCTACAGTGTATCATAGAAAATGACCAAAACTCAAAGAACGAAGTCACTGAGGGGGTTATCAAGAGCCCACGCTCAAACCAACACAGCACCAGAGACTCAAGACTGTAAGGACCCATTTTATATTTTTATATTTTAGCTGGAGGCTTCTATTGAGGTTAAACAATAACCTTGTTTAACCCTTAAACTGTCCCTGCTCCCCCTCCCCCAGGGGATTCACTTAAAAGCAAGTCCCAGAAACCAGCCTCGGGTAACAAAGCCCAGATACAAGGGTGGGTCAGGCCCCGTGGAGACATCCAATCAGTGGGGGGGATGCATACTGTCTCCCCAGTTACCAAGGAGTAGGGGCCCCGCCCTTTGGGAGCCTTTTGGTGCCAATTCTGACCAAGGTGATAGGCTGGCTCAGATGTCTACTAGGGTAAATTGTAATTCAGTTGGTCACCTGGCATCACTGCGGAGTCTCCTGTGTGTGTTACAGTCTCATTGGCCACCTGTGCGTGGCCAGGCCCGACCGCATGGCCTTTGCCCTTAAAAGCCAGTCTGCGGGGACGCCTGGGTGGCTCAGTTGGTTAAGCGGCTGCCTTCGGCTCAGGTCATGATCCCGGCGTCCTGGGATCGAGTCTCACATCGGGCTCCTTGCTCGGCAGGGAGCCTGCTTCTCCCTCTGCCTCTGCCTGCCACTCTGTCTGCCTGTGCTCGCTCGCTCTCTCTGACAAATAAATAAATTTAAAAAAAATTTAAAAAAAAAAAAAAGCTAGTCTGCGAAACAGAGAAGGGTCGCCCTCTCTTCTAAGAGGTGCGTCCCCGAACGTTCGGTTAGATTCTTGATGCTTGGCGCGAAATAAAGCTTTGCTTCACCTTCGCTTTATATCAGTCTCGTTCCTTTAATCACGGACCCATTTTTGGGGCATAACAAAGACCACAAGCTTCCCGGTCAGTTCTCAATAAAACCCCTAAAACCCTGCACCTAGAAGCCCTCCATGGCAGCCCATCTGGCCCCTCTCACTCCTCGGAGCTTTTTCTTTCCTTTCTTCTCTTGCCTTATCTTCTGTGTCCGGGAGACAAGAACCCTGTGATCCAGCAACACTCAGATCAGGGTCCTACAGTTACGACCTCATGCAAGCTTACTTACATCTGCAGAGTGCCCCCATCAATCTGAGGGTCAGGGTTTCAACATACGGACTGGGGGGGTACAACTCATCACAGCAGCCCTAATCAGCTCACTGTCTTTACACTAGTAACACTGATAATAGTAACAATTATATGTTAAAGCTTTTTCTTAAATTAGCTCTGCTGAGGGCACCTGGGTGGCTCAGTGGGTTAAAGCCTCTGCCTTCGGCTCAGGTCATGATCCCAGGGTCCTGGGATCGAGTCCCGCGTCGGGCTCTCTGCTCAGCGGGGAGCCTGCTTCCCCCTCTCTCTCTGCCTGCCTCTCTGCCTACTTGTGATCTCTGTCTGTCCAATAAATAAATAAAATCTTTAGAAAAAAAATTAGCTCTATTGAGGTATAATTCAATGTAATATAATTTTCCTGTTTTAAGTGAATTGGTTTGTTAAGGTTTGAAAAACATTCCTGGTCATGGAGACTCTACTGCAAAGAAGACGCTGAGTTCCCTCTGCCCTTTCAAGGTCAATACGTCCTCCCAACTCCAGGCCCAGGGACCAATGATCCTTTATTCCTCTACAGTTTCGACCTGTCCGGAATTTCCACCAACAATCCAGCGGCGTGCGCTCCTGGGCGCATCTTCTTCCGCTCAGCACCACACTCCGGAGCCGCAGCCAGGTCTCTGCGTGTGCACGGGTTCCCTTCCATCATTTCCCACCTCTCCCCGGTCCCCCAGCAGGGACATCTGATGCGGGGACCGCCTGCCGCTGATGGACGTCTTGGAAGGCCCCCAGATCTTTAGTCTGAACCAAGTTGTGATGGATAATTACGTGCAGGTCTCCCTGGACATTAGACAAATACCGCCTCTCCTGGAAAAGATCCCCGGGTGAGACCTCTGGGTAGCACAAGCGGGTCACGCTTCACTTTGTAAGAATCGAACAATTCCTTCTCCTGAGTCGTTGTTCTGCCTTCCCGGCAACATTGTGTGAGAGTTCCAAGATCTGCATCCTCTCCTGCACTTGGATCATTTGTTTTTCATGGGTAGCCAGGTTCGCATATGGTGTTGGGGTCGGGCGAGAGAGGGGAGAACCATTCAAAATGGCGGACACCTAAGATGGCCGCGGTTCCCGCCATCACCCTCCTGCGAAGACCACGTCAGACCCGGG
>PISX010010850.1:0-68219 GCA_004024625.1 Mellivora capensis | reverse complement strand
GCCATCTAGCCTCTCACTCTCTATTTAATTTTTAATAAAATATATGACTAACAAAAATAAGATTTTTTTCTATTTCCCAGATTTAATAAATTTTAACATTTTTCTTATATTTGCATCGATCTCTCTCAAAATAAATTTTTATAGATACACCTAAATTCTATTTTTTCATCTATTTTATTCCCCCCCAACCTGAGAACTAATTACCATTCAGAAGTTGGAGTGTGTCATTCCTATATATATATTAATGCTTTTTCTAATTTTGTTGGTATCCCCAAACAATATATACTTTTGCTGCGTGTTTTATATATAGTATTCTATATGTATCTCTTTCTCAATTTTCTTGTATTTTTTAACTTGACATTATGTTTTTGAAATTTATCCAAACTGACATATTTTAGCTACCATATAGTATTCGAAGGTGTGAATAAACTCTAATGTATTCCTTACAGACGGGTTATTTCCTTTTTTATTTTTCAGTACTACAGTGAACAGTTTTTTCTCAAGTCTGTTTTAGAGACATTCAGAGCATCAGGGATAGGGAATTTCACTCTAAGAGACTATCTGCTATCTGCAGAAAAATCAAAACACATTTCTCAGCACACGTGTTTCTGTTTTAATCTCCTACTTTAATTTCATCCCATGTATACCTTGGTTCATTATGTCTATGTTAAGCTTTGTCTGCTTAAGATGAAGACCATACATTTTTCAATTAAGTGCTATATTGCTACTCTAAGCACTTAAAATGATAACCATGAAAAATGACTTTTCTAAAAGTTAATGCTTTAGAGCACAGTAGAAAGACATCTACTAAGTTAAATTCACTGTTTTAGGTAGCTTGTGTTTTTATATATCTATACTTTCCTTAGCTTATTTTATGACTTACAGTATTGGAAAGAGAGAAGAAAATATTTTTTTCTCTCCTGTTTTAGTTGCGATGTTCTAATATTATGTTGCACCAGTAAAATTTGTTCTTATTTTGTACAATCTGCAATAAAGCAAAGGCATTATATGGTTTATTTGAAAGAGAAAGCTATTTGCTCATGAGGTTTATTTAAAGGACTTAGAGAAATAAAGTGGCTTGAGGTGACTTTATACCATTTAATTATGGTTGATCTTGAACAAAAATTAAACTAAACAATTTCTTACTGGCTACATTTAAAATATCTTCAGTCCAACCACATTCTCATAGATAAGAGCATTTTTTAAAAAATGCATTCCATCTGACCATCACACTGCTGGCTGCTGCTGGTGTGAGAAGGGCTGCTATAAAACCGCAGGATCATGGATGCTTGCTGCCCCTTGTGCCGAGAGAGCGCAGCGATAGACCCAGCTAGCTAGCCCAGTCCTGGGATGGCAGGAGCTATTGTTCTCTTACTACCGAACTCTCAATGGCTCTTGTGGAAAGCTAGAAATGAAGTGCAGTTGTCAGCAGTCTGGAGAGCTAGCTATAAATATTTCTCCCCATAAATCCGGCCTGAGTGGATGATATGGGATGCTTTTGAAGGAAATAATTGACTCGCCATTCAACTTGAAGTTAATGCTAACCACCCTTCACTATCCCATGAATCTGCTACACCCACTCTGTCCTTCCCTCTGCACTTCAGAATGCACTTTGGAGAAAAGTGGCAACAGGAGACATTTGGTAACAGGAGAC
This sequence comes from Mellivora capensis, assembly GCA_004024625.1. Taxonomy (NCBI): domain Eukaryota; kingdom Metazoa; phylum Chordata; class Mammalia; order Carnivora; family Mustelidae; genus Mellivora; species Mellivora capensis. The sequence continues at coordinate 66,565 of PISX010010850.1, read as the reverse complement.
TTTGGTTATGTAAAAAGTAGAAAAGTCATTGATAACCTCAATCCTATCTGGAAGCATAGTTCTTTTAAGACACATGTTTAATTAAAGGCAGTCACTTCTGCCATATGGGAAGATATTCTTTAAGCTGTGATGCATGTAACCCATATGGGGCTAAGAAGTTATATGGCATAAAAATAAATACCATGAGGAAGGAAGGAGTGGGGTTCATTGTTCCCTGGATACTGAGGCACCAATGAATGAGTTTTCTCTATCTAAGGATAACAGTACCAGATTAACTGTGGTTTTTTGTTTCAGGAGAGAGGACTCTTGGTGATTGCATCTGTGATTTCCTAGAATATATCTAAGGCATAGGGGTTCTTAAAAGGTGTCCCAGTTCTGGATGGGGGCACCTGGGTGGCTCAGTGGGTTAAAGCCTCTGCCTTTGGCTCGGGTCATGATCCCAGGGTCCTGGGATTGAGCCCCACATCAGGCTCTCTGCTCAGCAGTGAGACTTCTTCCTCTTCTCTTTCTCTCTGCCTGCTTGTGATCTCTGTCTGTCAAATAAATATATAAAATATTTTTTTAAAAAGTGTTCTGGACCACCCACTCCCTCCAAAAGGCATACAAGCTACAAATGCATTGATTCATTAGAATCCCAGTATAATAGGAAATAATTCTTTTGTTGCAATATTATCTATGAGGCAAAGGATAGTTAGTAGGATAAGACCAATACTTAGTTGGATAAAACCTTCACAAATGACTGACCCTGGGCAGAACTTTTTTATAAAAGCCTTCTTAGACATACTTTATAACATATTTTAAAGAAATACTATGTTGGAAAAAAACATGGTTACATATTTAGTTACTAAAATACCTACAGCTTCATTTTTTCATGCATAGATCCTATTGTATAAAATCCCTGCACCGAGACAACTATTACAGCTATTAGAGTAAATACCACTCTTCCTGAGAAGACCAAGTTCAGTGGAAGTCATTTGTCATCTTCAAGCGTCTTAATTACTCAGCCTCATGGGTTCTTCAAAGTTTAAGGCTGGATATGTTCTGCTCCCCTGACTTGATAGATGAGCTTAGTTTCTCACTTTTGTCTCATTTCTCATCATCATAGCAAGAAGTCATGACTGCCAAAAGTCCAATTAGTTGTCAGAGTTAAAGAACTCACCTTGATGTTGCCAGGTAAAATCACCCTAGTGAGGATTCAATGAGTATACATCTGTAAAGTGCTTTAAACTGCCGGGCATTAAGTAAATGTTAACTATTATTAGAATTACTGGATATTCTGAATGATTCACAAAACAAGTCAAATCAATGAGGTACATTTGAAGAGGAGTGTAGGAAAAAGTATCTCCCCAACTAATCCTGCTGCCCCAGAGTAGGTCGAGTAACTCCAAAATCCTGGACAATCAGGGACTTGGAAATGTTTTTCTCCCTAAAACTCTAAATGTATGTCTGAACTACTCTGGATATCAAAACAAAACAAATGCATTTGTTTGTTCATCCACACAATGGCAGGCAATCTGCGAGTAGCGAGGGAAGATGTTTTTAGTTTTGGAAGTTGTAGGATAATGGAGTTTCTAGCCCAGCAGTTTTATTTCAGGGAGTCTGTTCGATTTGCACGTGTAAAAATAGTCGTTCTTCTACTGAATCCCAGAGGGGCTTGATTTCGGCAGGACCAGCAGCTTTGTAGAAGTGCATAGAGAAGAGATTGTTCTAAGAAATGAGCTCTCCGAAAATGTCACAACATTCTACTGCAGCATGGTCATTTGCTGACTATTTTTCACGTTATATCTAGACTGCTTAATACCAAGGGTCTTTTTAAAATGCCAACGACACTCCTCCAAAAATACACATGAATCAGTCATTTGCATTTGCTCATAAAGCTCTTTTGCCTTTTCAAAGAGCACTGGGTTGGAGACAAGGACATTTCTATCTTTTCACTGAGAACCACTCACTCAGAACACCGTATAGTTACCCTAATTTATTTATGTGAGTGCATCATGGAGCACTGCTCCCTCCATTCTTCGAGAGACTGAAAATCTATTAAGCCTTAAATATCAGTCACCCTACTCTCTGATATTTTATAGACTATGTGGAAGAATACTGTGCTTATCTATTAATGTTTTCCTTTTGGTCAGCCCTATACAGTGCTAAATGGGTGATTGTTGACTTGCCATGCTTCTATTAGTTGATTTTTACTAGAGGAAGACTTTTTCCTGTCTCAGTTTTAATCATCACCACTACAGCTCCTTTTATAACCTGTCTGGGCTTCGCATCTCTCATTGTTACTTTCTTCCTTATTTCTCTAATCGACTTTTTTCTTGCTTTTTCTCTCCCTTGTCTCTCAGTCCACAACTCTCCGTTGCTCCATCACAGAAGGCTGTTGTTTTGCGGACATGGAGAAGAGGGAGTTTACCTTCTATTTGTGACATGTTCATGATGCCATAACACATCAGGTAATTATCTTCATGGCTGTGTTTTTTTCTTCCTGAGCATTCAAGGCCCTTTGGGGGTAATTGCTTCAGGAGAGAGCAGTCCTGAAAGCTTGTGTGTTGCATAGGATTGGTGTCTGGATCTCTGCTATTAGGGGCAGAGCTGGTGCAGAGGCTGGGACTTCGAGAACTTGGGAAGGTAACAGGCAGACTGGGGGATGAGGTTCCCAGGGCTCAATCTGAGACCCATATATTGACAAGTACTGCAATGAAGAGATGAAGAGAAGGGATGACGATAAGGCCAGGAAAGTGTAGGACTGAGACTACTCAGGATCCATGGGCTTCCTGGAGCCCCAGCAGGCAAGTAAAATGCAGAGTCAAGGCACATGTCCCACCATTTAAGGGCTTGCTTGTGGATCCTATCCCCTCATTCCAGAACTAAAATGAATCTTGTTTGGGGGCAGGCCTCACTGGCACTGGGTTTGTAGCCATAGGCAAACTGCCTGTGGGACTGATGCTCTTCCCCGTGATGTCTTCTGAAATATAAGATCCTGGGCCACAAGTCACCCACACCAAAATTTTGCACTGTCAGTGAGCAAAGTTCAACTTCTTGCCTGAGCCTCGTCCTGAAAGGTAGTCACAGTTTCCTCAAGAGGGTTGGAAGGGACTGATGAATTCTCACTCCCCCACCCACCACCCTGCCCATGTTATTCCACACATGTTACCTATAACACATGCTGTGCTGATTGAACAGAGAAATGATAAAGGTGGTGACACTCAATGAAACTTGATTATAAGGACCATATGAAAATGTACCAAATTACAGCCATTCATAAAAGTAAAAGCTAAATCTCAAATTTTTAAAAATTAAATGGTCACTTGTATCCTATCTAGGATAGGAGATGAGACAGACTAGGCCTCCAAAAATAATAATTCTAATTTATGTATGATTGTATTATGTATTTGTATAGTAACTTATAATGTGCAGATGCCAAGACTTATAGAATCCTGTCTCTATACTGAAGGAGGAAGGGAGACCATTTTTATTTTATTCTTCATCATTTCTGCAGGGTTTTATTGGTTGTTGTTGTTGTTTTCTTTCCAGATGGTTCATTCTTTTCAGAACCCATAATTTTTCTTAGGAAGAATGCCTACTTTGGGGAGGTACAAACTCCACAGTGAATTTTCTTTTCTTTTCTTTTTTTGAAGATTGTATTTATTTACTTGAAAGCAAGAGGGACAGAGATAGTGAGAGAGTTCACAAGTGGGGAGGAGAGGGAGAAGCAGACTCCCCACTGAGCAGGGAGCCTGATGCGGGACTCTATCCTAGGACTCTGAGATCATGACCTGAGCTGAAGGCAGACCCTTAACCCACTGAGCCACCCAGGTGCCCCATCCATAGTGACTCTTTTGTGACTCTTCTCCTGGCCATGGAATGTTTAAAATGAGCTCAAAGGAGAGATGAGTATTATGCATTTTACTGCCTTATTCTCTGTGGTTTTTTTTTTAAGATTTTATTTATTTATTTTACAGAGATCATAAGTAGGCAGAGAGGCAGGCAAAGAGAGAAGGAAGCAGGCTCTCTGCTCAGCAGAGAGCCCAATGCGGGGCTCAACCCCAGAACCCTGAGACCATGACCTGAGTCAAAGGCAGAGGCTTAACCCAGTGAGCCACCCAGGAGCCCCCCTGCTCTACATTTTAGGAATAATACAAATATCTAGGGTGGCTGGGTGGCACAGTCGATTAAGTGTCTGACTCTTGATTTTGGCTCAGGTCATGATCTCAGAATCCTGAGGTCCCCACATTGGGCTGTGTGCGGGGTGTGGAGCCTGCTTAAGATCCTCTTTCTCCCTCTTCTTCAGCCCCTACCCACCCTTGCTCTCTCTCAAATACACACATGCTCCCTCTCTCCCAAAAAGGAGGAGGAGGAGGAGGAGGAGATGGAAGAAGAGGAGAAGGAGGAGGAGGAGGAGGTCCTTGCAATGTCCTTGAATACCACCGGCTATATTACCAGTTTTCTAATACCTGCAGCTGAGAAGAAATCCAACAATCATGAGGATGTAAAACATAAGTACTCCCCATAGTAATAGTAAGATAAATGCAAATGCATATTAGTAATACTGCCCTGGAGATAGAACTCTCTGCTGGAGCCCATCGTGCAATTAATGAAAGATACAATCAGACGGGTTAAACTCCATGTTTTATTCCTATCAGTGTAACTCTTCTTTCAGTCATACTTTTCCAGGAGACTGTGTTGCACCCACTTGGCCCACCCTGTCCATCGTCTTTCTCACGAACAAGAGCACAGGCAGCTCAGCCAAAGACCCCAAGGCGAAAGGAGAAATGCTGCTGCTATGGAGACAGAGAAATCAACTGCCAGTGTGGCAGATCACCATCAGCTTCTAGTTTTCTAAGTCAACCACATGCATAATGTGTCTCTTGAATCTAGATGTGGTGTGGAGCCCTAGTGCATGGGAAGGCACAAAAATGGGGTCTCGCTGGTCCCTAGCTGGCTCATTGTCAGGAAGAAGAAAATCTAAGTTTCCCAAAAGACCATTAGTAAAGAAAGTGGAGAAAACAAATAGAACATGAGCTTCAATGAATTTTTTTCTAGAGTACAACTTATTAATTAAAGTCTCGCTCAGCCCAGCTGGTACCAAAGGAGTATTGTATAGTGGGGCCATTTCCCTCACTTCAGTTAGATTTGGAGGGTGTGGAGATGAGACGTCTCATTGTAGCTGTGTTCCTCTAGGGCCCTTGGTGATTTGTCTTGAGTGAGTCTCTCTTGCAGACAGGGTGTAGTTATGTTTGGCTTTGTGGTTTGATAGGAGTCTTTTTCTTCTTGTTGAAAGGTGAAGACCTTGGAGTGCCTGTGTGGCTCAATAGTTAAGCATCCAGCTCCTGATTTCCACTCACAACATGATCTCAGGGTTAAGATCAGGCCTGACCTGGAGCTCTGCACTGAGTCAGGAGGCTGCTATAGACTCTCTCTCCCTCTGCACCACCCCTCCCTGCTCACATGTGTGCTCTCTCTCTCTCAAAAAAGTGCAGACCCTTATTGACGTGACAGAAATATTTTTTCTTAGTTCTACCAAAATATTTTACTAGTTTCTGTTTTATGTAAAAAATATTTTTTTAAAATAATGATTAACTTTGTCCAATGTACTGAATTCTCTACGTTTTTAGGCTTATGTACTGATTCATTATTATGAACAGGAATAAATTTAAGATATGTATGCTTTAGCCCTCCTCTTTCCCTCCCTTCTACTAGCTGAATTTAAGTTGATTGTGCATTTTATCAGTGTTTATTCTTATATTTTAAATATATCTGGACATTTCTTTCTTTCTTTATCTATTTTAAATATCTTTTGACTCCTTGGCTATGAAATATCAGCATACTTAACTAACTGCCCTTACCTCTCCCTTCTCTTACCAACAATTATGATTTTTTCACTTCTATATTGTTGGGGATTAAGACACTTACATTCTAGTCTGCAAAAAAAGTTCACGATTTTGTTTTTTAAATCCTGTGATTAAATGGATTTAATGATTACAGCCATGTCTTTTTTTTTTATTGTGTTATGTTAGCCCCATACAGTATCATTAATTTTTGATGTAGTGTTTCAAGATTGTTTATGCACCACACCCAGTGCTCCATGCAGTACATGCCCTCCACAATACCCGCCACCAGGCTCACCCAATCCCCCACCCCCCTCCCCTCCAAAACCCTCAGTTTGTTTCTGAGAGTCCACAGTCTCTCATGGTTTGTCTCCTGCTCTGATTTCCCCCAACTCACTTCTCCCCTCCTTCTCCCAATGTCCTCCATGTTATTCCTTATGCTCCACAAGTAAGTGAAACCATATGATAATTGACTCTCTCTACTTGACTTATTTCACTCAGCATAATCTCCTCTAGTCCCCATAATCCATGTTGATACAAAAGTTGGGTGTTCATCCTTTCTGATGGCTGAGTAATATTCCGTTGTATATATGGACCACATCTTCTTTATTCATTCCTCTGTTGAGGGGCATCTCAGCTCTTTCCACAGTTTGGCACAGCCATGTCTTTTATTATGAAAAGCCAAAGCTCATTCCCTTTCACTTTTTCAAGTTCAGGAATATATATTCATTGTATATTTCTAAAAGTTTGTCTTCTGCCTTTATACCTTATCTATGTTTTCTCTGGGTACATAAATCTAGATTTGTTGTCTTTCTTTGGGAACTTTATAGGCACAGCTGTTAGCAGATTCTTTTTTTTTTTAAAGATTTTATTTATTTATTTGACAGACAGAGATCACAAATAGGCAAGAGAGGCAGGCAGGGAGAGAGAGGAGGAAGCAGGCTCTCTGACGAGCAGAGAGCCCGATGTGAGGCTCGATCCCAGGACCCTGGGATCATGACCTGAGCCGAAAGCAGAGGCTTTAACCCACTGAGCCACCCAGGCACCCCTGTTAGCAGATTCTTATAAATTTCAGGATATACTTATGAAGCAATTGACACAGAAATTCCACTTCTAGGTGTTTACCCAACCGAAATGAAAACATATGTCCACAAAAAGACTTAGATATGAGTGTTCATAGAAGCTGCATTCACAATAGTCAAAGATTGATGACAAGTCAAATGCATATCAGTGGGAGAATGGATGAGCAGGTCAAGGTGTTTTCATACATAGAACATTACTCGGCCCTTAAAAGGAATAAACTGGGGACGCCTGGGTGGCTCAGTTGGTTGAGCGGCTGCCTTTGGCTCGGGTCATGATCCCAGCGTCCTGGGATCGAGTCCCACATCCGGCTCCGTGCTCAGCAGGGAGCCTGCTTCTCCCTCTGCCTCTGCCTGCCACTCTGTCTGCCTGTGCTTGCTCTCTCGCTCTCTCTCTCTGACAAATAAATAAAATCTTTGAAAAAAAAAAAGGAATAAACCGTGAATACATACACATCAACATGGGTGATTTTCACAGATGTCATGTGAAGCAAAAGAAGACAAACATAAAAGTGGTGAAAGATAGGCTTTGATATCTTCCCCTTGGAAGAATGTTGTGCTAGAAATCCAAAGATCTAGATTCTAAGCCTCAGTGTACAACCAGCTTGTGAAACTCTCATTTTTAGAGGGGTTTATTTTCATCATCTATAAAAGGAGAAAAATAGATGACACTATTTTGACTTTGTTGGTGTTCTAAAATCCAGAGGATTTAGTCATTTGTAGCCTACATGTAAAAGCACTGATCAGTCCTTCCATTCTTTATAATATGTGAGTTATAATCTCTAATGACCTTCCAGGTATAACATAGTGTTTGTTTGTTTTTTTAACATAGTGGTTTTTAAACCATTGTGTAGAAACACTATATAACCTAAAAATGAAGAGTACAGGGCTATTAGTGAATAAGATCAAGTTATATCAGATTTACCAGCCTATTTTATTAATCATTTCTTATTAATCATTTCCTCTTCCACTCTAATAATAGCAAAGTTTTTCTTGTATTTAGTTATTAATTCAGCAAGTATGTATTGAATGTCTACCTTGGAACTGTATACAGGCCCATACATCTGCTTTATTATTGGTTAGGAAATTGACTATTATATCTGGTTTCTTGTTAATGAGGCAAGACAGATGTAAAAGGTGTCTACTTTTTAGGAATGAACTTAAAGTACCCTCTGATTAATATGATTTCTCTACATGCTGAATTTTCTTTCCTCCAGTGAGATCTCTGTCCATAGAAGGAACTGGAACTTGCAGAAAATATAGTTCTTAAAGAAGAGAACATGATAACAAATATACCTCAGGATTTCATTGATTTATAGGTCATACACAAAGTCCTATTTAAAGCCATAGTTCAGATTCAGGTTATGGATACTTAGAAGAATTTTATTTACTTTCTGAAGGAAATTTACTTCATTCCAAGAAGATTCCACTGTGGCCTAATGGGTCTGAAAAATCCTGGATTTTAGTGCTGCTACTATTGTCCTTTGTAAAACTCAGAGATAGAGTTGCATGTCCATTTTCTCACTGCTGGGCAGACTAAAGAGCACCAATGCCAACATTTCTATGTTTATCCAGCTCTGGAAACTAATCCTCACACAAGGCAACAAACAGAAATCACCATTCTAAATCTCTGCAGGTCAGAAGTCCCACATACAGCTCTCTAAGCGTTATGGGACAGCCCTCCTTATTTCGAGGGAAGGCGATTGTGACATATGATGAGATCAGAGATTTCTTCTTGGAGAGGAATAATTTTTCTGGGCCGACTTCTGGGTCCTTTTTAGAATATTGAAAAGACCTTTGGTGGGAACCTTTTCCCATAACAGAAGTGCATCCTGTGACATCTGGGGGCCTGTTCTGAAGATTTCATGAGGGTCAGAGATTCCTTATTCCTTATTCCATTCATGTGAAGTTTCATCTCCTCCTATCTGCCCGTCATCCGGCAGACTGGCTGTGTCATAAGGGGACAAAGACCTCATCTTACACTCTGCTTTTCTTTTCTGCACCCATGGCTTATACCCCACAGGTGGCTATTAAACATTTGATTAACTGATGTTTCTTGCTAACCATTGTGTTTCCTCTCAGTACCGAAAAAAATGAAAGAAAGAAAGAAAGAACGAACGAACAACCAAAAAAACCCAACCCCTCTACTTGACATCTTTTTAAAGGATTTCTCAAAATAAGGGGAAAATCTATTAAGTATTTCCCTGGGAAATATTTCAGTGAAGATGTGGAGCTTCATGTCTGAAATAACAAGTGTCAAGCCTTCCTTGGATTGGAGAAAATCACAGTGAGATAGATGGGTATTTGTTCCAAATCCTTCCCCTCCTTCCCCATGGCCTCACCCTTTTTCTTATGACTTTGAGGTTCCTCTTAGCAGGAGCAGAGTGTATTTCCCATGGGGCTGTATTTTCGAATTGCTTTGACCAACACGCTGGGGATGGGAATGCCAGTGCGCCCGTTCTGGGCGGGTCTTAAGAAGCAGTGCGGTGTTTCTGCTCTTCCCTCTGGAGCCTCTGTCGTGAGAGTGGGCCCCAGGCAGTGTACTAGTCCCAGCGCAGTGTGAAAGTGTGGTGCAGAAGTGCCCCAGTGACCTGCAGATCAGCAACTATGATTTTGTTTGCTTATTGTCGTCTGCCACGTATTTTGAGAGTGGTTTATGATAGTGGGCATTATTGTGACAAATGCTGACTGATTTAGGCGAGAAACACAGAAGACAATGTTATCTCCTCAGGTTCATTTTAGCAGAAATCCTTCTCAGATATGATACACAGGTCAAGCAGCTGAAGAGCTTTCTAGCATATAAGAAAGGTGTTTTCTCCATGCCATGGTGTTATGTATTCATTTTTATTTAAGAGTAAGTGCTGAGGCTCCTGGGTGGCTCAGTGGGTTAAAGCCTCTGCCTTCGGCTCAGGTCATGATCTCAGGGTCCTGGGATTGAGCCCTGCATTGGGCTCTCTGCTCAGAGGGGAGCCTGCTTCCTTCTCTCTCTCTGCCTACCTCTCTGCCTGCTGGTGATCTCTCTGTCAAATAAATAAATGAAATCTTAAAAAAAAAAGAGTAAGTGCTTGCATGACCCCTTTTGATATCTAATTGTTTAGTTCACTCAAAACCAGCAGACAAGGATCTGTGTGTGCATTTAGACATACACATTCTGTTATATTTTCCTATGAAGCTACAAAACTATATAGCCCATTGTTGTAGACTATAAAACTATGTCTCAGAAATCTCCATGGGTGATCTGATCATTCTAATTGCAGAACAGACAAATCTTCAAAGCAGATACCCACAAATTGAATGGATAAAACCTACAAAGACTTCCCTCTGTTTGGGGCAGAGTAGAAAAATATGTGTATGCAAGAAAGAAAGAGGCAACAGACTATTTTTCAATAGAAGGAGATACACAAAGTTTAGCACAGTTTAAGAAATAGTCCTGGAGCGACAAGGTTGCGAGGCAAAGAGGCAAAGAGGAATGTCGAACAAATTGAAAAGAAACCGTTGACAATCAACAATACACAGACAGGAGAGAAAGAAAAGATGATAGAAGTTGCAGGTAGCTGACTCCCAATATAGAGACAGCCCATAATCCTTCATTCTCTCAAGGCCAAAGGCAGGAAACAAATCAACTTATCTGTGCAGAGGAAAAAACATCAAAAGGGTCAAAATGTGCTTTTTTTAAAAAAAAATATTTTATTTATTTATTTGACAGACAGAGATCACAAGCAGGCAGAGAGGCAGGCAGAGAGAGAGAGGGGGGAAGCAGACTCCCTGCTGAGCAGAGAGCCCGATATGGGGCTCAATCCCAGGACCCTAGGATCATGACCTGGGCCGAAGGCGGAGGCTTTAACCCACTGAGCCACCCAGGCACCCCTCAAAATGTGCTTTGATATTCACTTGAAAGAATGGGTGAAGGAAAGGATAAGGTGAAACATGATGGAGGCAGAGACTTAGAGCACTTATAAGAGAGGCACATTGACGGAAAGGGAGAGATGGTGGCAAAGAGACAGGATGTAAGTCATGTTCTCCATCTTAGCAAGAAGGGCAGTCATTCAGAAGTGTTTGGACAGGCTGGGAAGATCACAGAGTCCTGCAGACAAGCTTAAGAGAGCGGAGCTCTCTGGGCAGAGGTGAGGAGTGGTCAGAGAGCAGCAGGCAAGAGGGAAATAGGTGTTCAACGCTTTATAAGAACGGAGAACAAACAAAAAAGGAGAAAAGCAAAAACAATCAAAACACAAAACTTTGTTATAATAGGAGCAATCAAAATATTACCAGTTGTGGAGAGTTTGATCTTTTATTTTCCCAGACAGAAGTTAAGATCTTGAATCTTTATGATGTACACTTCCCTCTCCAAGGGACAACTGTGTTTGTTTCTTCTTTTTTTTTCTTTTTTCTTTTTTAACTCATTTTGCACATTGATGTCCTTTTGAAACATGGTAATTGTTACATTTAAAAGAACTTTGTATTTGTATACACACACGTGAATTACAAAGAACAATAACAAAATGAATACCACAGACATACCATCTAGACCAAAGTACTGGAGTGTCATCACGACTATGCATATACTAATGTGCTCTGCCCCTTTCCTTTCTCTGGCTCCCTCTTCCCGGATAATCTTTATCTTAAATTTTCATGTTATTGTTCGGCATAATGTGCAGACAATAAGATTTTTTAAAGTCCTAGGACTTCCCTACCAAATTGAGTTGAATATATTGCAAAATTTGTTTTCCTTTTTTTTAAACATCAGGAAAGAATAAAAAATCTGATTCAATTCGTCATTTTCACATTTCTCAACCAGCCACTCTCCTGGGTCTATTGAACTCCTGACCTCCTGGCCCGGAGTGTCCAAGGCAAGTCGGCACGGCGACTCTGTTCATGTTAGCACAAAAGGAGTCCACATGCCAATGATTTGATTGCCTTTGCACCTTTTAGGTGAGATTTTCTCCCTCAACGTTACCCTGGGATAGTGGGCCTGGGAGTCAAGAAGATTTCATAATGAAAATAAAATGAAGGCTGTTTGTCAAATTGAGTACATATTGGAAAAAAAGAATGTTTTGATACTTCCTAGAACATATTTGGAATCGTGTATATAAATACTAGCATATCCACAGCCCCTTTGTGCCTGGCCTATCCATGTTTACTTTGTAAGATTTGCAAACAACTGCATTTAAAGACACCAGTATTTCTGCTTGTAGTGACTTAACTGTCATTTAATATTACATATTAAATGAATAGGTTTAATAGTCCTTTAACAAAAGCAACAATGACGTAGAGGTGGGAAAGAATTTCCTTAATGATCACGAAAAAAAGGAAAAGGGAGACAGAGACAGAGATGGGGGGGAGGGTGTCTGTGTAATATTTCTCTGTAAATAATTCTTCCCCTTCTTAATTAAATTACTTCATACAATACGACCTACTTTGTGCAAGGGCACAGTTCCTAACTTGTATGACTTATTCTTCTTGAGCAAAATAAAGTAGTTTTTCCTTTTATTTACAAAATGTCTTCACCTAGGGTAGATCCGAGTATGTCCTCCCCTCTCCTCCCACCCAGGACTTCACTTCTGATAAAATGATCACATTTGCTGTATTTAAAAAGAAGTCAACCCGTACAAAGTACAGTTAATACAATGTATTGTTCTTAAAATAAGAGTGATAGTAAATCTCTGAAAGACGTGATGTGTCCCCCATGTTGCCTCTTACTTCCTGTCCAGCCCGCAAAGCTAACCTCATCTTTAGCTCAGGACAGAGGGTTTGATTACCGTACCAGAGGGAGAACTTCCCCACTTCTTTTCTAAGTTCTTTATCTAATAACTAAATTGACATGAGACAACTTAACAGGAAAAAACTTCAATTTTGTGCTTACAATAGCCCCAAGGTATGAAGCTCAAAGAAGTGTCCAACACAGGAAGCTTTTATACCTTTTAGACAAAGAAACAATACATTTAGGAAGAACTGACAAGACAAAGAAGTTTGAGCTTGGGGTAGAAAATCAGCCAGGAACTAACAACTTTTAGTTCAACAGGCTTCTTAGTTCCACATTCCCCATCTCTGGCAATAAGGATGATGTCTACCATCATGGTATAGGGGAGATACTTTCCCTTCATGTGGGAAACAAAGGAGGTTCAGTGGATCCTTCCTTCACCTGCAAGTTCTTCAGTAACTTTAATTCAAAATAATATGTCAAAGTGGCATATTTTGCCCCCCTTCAGTAACAAGTAGCTGTACATTAATGTTTTCCTCAGAAAGGATCACATTGTATAATGCCTATGAAAGTGCTTAGAAATTCTATACATAAACTGATCAGGAATCAAATGCACTGTTCTATCTACATGATCATTTGGGAAATTTCAAAAATGGATATTTTAGTAATATTAACTCAATATATTTTGGGGTCAAATCATTAGAAATTATGTTAGTGATGATGTTAGTGAAAAAAGATGCTCTCAGTGATAAGCAACTTTTTGGTTTGGACCCTTTTTCCTGTTGAAACATAGTCAATGAAACTTCATGTTAGTGAAATATGCATAAATCATGCTAGATATCCCACAACTGTTACAGTGACACACCCTGAGCAAAGTTTTCTAACAATGTCTAAGCTGAGGTATAAGGCCTCCCTATGCTGCCTGGTTAAATGTAGCTCGGATTCTGATCTTCAGGGCTACATGTCAGCTGATTTTTAAAAATCAAAACTATTTCCCCATATATGTCCATTTCAACCCCCCATCAGGACAGAGATGTCTCCTATTAACCTCTATGCTCTTGATAGGTAACTATGTTCCTCTCCCACCCCCTTGAAATTTCCAATAGCTACAACAAATCCCCTATTTCACTGGGTTGCAGAATTTTTATTATTATTATTACTATTATTAAATCTGTTAAATTAGTTGCTCTCTAAATTACGCTCCAGATTATCCAACGGTGAGCTTAAATATCTTAAACTTTCCAAAAGGCAATCATAGAATACATTAACTTGAACAATCAATACAATACCAGAAAAACCAACTCCTGATCTTATTATATATGAGCTAATGTAATTCAGGAGAAAGAGCTTTCTTATTTGCTTTTGTGCCTTCAAAGCATTATGGAAATTCATAAATATAATGATTACCTTTTAAATAGCCTTTTAAATAGTATTTCATTTTGAAAGCACAAGATCTGTGATTGAGTTTTTCCAGATAACCAGGAAAAACTGACATGGAATACTGCTACCTTTTTTTGTTTCATTTGTCAGAATGTTTTATCACTTCAGCTTTTCATTCTATATTCAGCACATACTTGAATGAAATGTGGTTTAAAATTAAATCTATTCCCTTTTATGAGAACATCCACTTATTAAAGGTTAAATAAAAGTTGAAGAACATTTAACTTATCTTGAATACAAATGACTTGGCTTTGACTATTTAAACATTTAAATATTTAATGATCAATTTCCACCAGTAACAAAGATTTTCCATATTCCTAAATATATAAGCAGATAGTGCTTGTAAAAATTAAGTGATGTGAGATTGACACTGATTTTGAGTATTTTTAGAATAATTTTTAAAAAAGTAAATTAGATAATCTCTTATTAGTTCAGCAATATTTATGCTCAAATACGTATATAAAATATTAGAAAATCTATTACTCTATTTTAAATTTATACTATTATATTTTGGTTAAGTTAATGAAATATTTTCTTGCTTATTGTCTTTTTCTTATTTTAAAACTTAACTGAAGGGAGATTACTGGATGATTTTTAGAATTCCTTAGAAAGAAATAATGGTAAATTTCTTTCATTGAGAGTTAACATTTTGCACTATGAGGAATTGAAATCTATCTACTTATCTATGTACCTTGTGAATTTTCCTTCTGATAACTTTGCATGAAATGGATTTAGGAAAAATATAATTAATCATTTGTATAATAATCCAGAAAGAAATGAATGACATCCACATAGCTGAGTAGTAAAGCAAATTAAAATTGCAGAACTTCTTTTATTGCTGTGCATATCTTAGAATATTGTGGCCGGAAATAATTTTCACATTAAGTCAAACTACTGCATGAGAGAGCAATAATTAAAACATGTGAATGCATCATCTTTAATTATGCCTAATTTGTATGTTGCTTATAAACATGGTTGAGATTATCTCAATTGGGATAGAGTAACACATATTTAAAGTATTATCCATGATTTCAAAAACTTGGCCTGTAATAGTACTTGTGACATGGATAGCATTTTCTAACTAGCCTTATTTAGAGAGGAAATATATCAGAATATGAATAAATAATGTGAGAGTTGAGAAATTTTCCTGAATCAATAGCAAAGAATCACCACTTAGATGTATTGATACAGAAGATTTTTTTCATTGATTATTGCAAAACTGCTTTCAATTAACATGACGTTTTCCTTTTTAAGAACTCAAAAGACTTGCTGATGTTATTTCAATAATCTTGTGACGAGTAGGTAGAGGAATTTTAAATGTGTAGAATTCAACATTTTATCAATAAGTGACTTAGAATCAGAGCCAGTATTCAAAGGAAGCTTAAACATTACCATGCCTGTTATTCCCCCTCAACTTCTCCAATGGTTGGGCATTCATTCTCTGCTTAAATATGAATCATGACAGGGAACTTACTTCTCCGTAAGACTCTTCATTCAGTTGTGATCTGGGGTGATTTTAAGTACACACACACACACACACACACACACAGAAACCCTCTCTATAGGTAGATACGATCTACCACTTCATGATTTTTCACCCATTGATCTTAACTTTGACTTTCAGGGTCACACAAATAAGCTTCCCCTTCCATGCTGCTCTAGAAGCTTTGCGCTCTGGTGGAAAGAGAACCGGACTAGAAGGCGCACGTGTGGGGTCCCCTCCAGTTTCACCAGGTTCAGCCATGGAACATTAGGCAAGTAGCAACTCTGTGCCTCCATTTCTTCATCTACAGACTGAGAGTAATGATGCATGCCTACTCCCTTCCCAAGTTACACAGCTACTGTGAAAATAAAATGAAATAGCATATGGAAGCTTTTCCTGAAATATAAAATGCTAAGCAAATAGGTTATTATGATTTGCATTCATGGCTCTTCAACTCTCACATTTCCTTCTAAATCTTCCCTTCTTTAGAGCAAGTATTTCAAGTATCCTTACCTATGTACTATATGATATGAATTTGTTTCTTCACCACTCTTTTTAATTATTCTTCTTCCTTCCTTCTTTCATTCTTTCTTTTCTTTTTTCAAGAAAGTTTTTTTTTAAGATTTTATTTATTTATTTGACAGACAGAGATTACAAGTAGGCAGAGAGGCAGGGAGAGAGAGGAGGAAGCAGGCTCCCCGCTTCGCGGAGAGCCGGATATGGGACTTGATCCCAGGACCCTGGGATCATAACCTGAGCCAAAAGCAGAGGCTTTAACCCACTGAGCCACCCAGGTGCCCCTCAAGAAAGTTTTATTCTATGCTTTCAAAGGGCTAAGTCCTTATTCTCAGAACCCTGGAATACATCCACCCTGGCCCAGCCAAGGAAAATTCTGAGCATTTTCCTTTCCACAGAAGGTTTTGCTGTGATTTCAGGGGCCCCAGGAAACTTTTGCTTGGGTCAAGGGCAGCAGGCTTGAAGTGCATTCCTCAGCTTCAGTATTTGACCTGGCATATAGATTTGGTTGTTTGATTATGCTTCCTTCCACTCCTGGTCCAATCTCCTGTGAGGGTCTGTCCCTTTGAGAGGCAGGCATGAGACCTCTTAAAATAGAAGGGGTAGGAAGGCAAGATAGCTGTGGGAGGCAGAATGGAGTAACATTTCCATCTGGAGCCCTGCTACTGAGAGTGATCTGCTGACCAGCATTGCAAGATCATCTGGAGATAGTTAGAAATGGGGATTCTCAGGTCCTAGCCCAGTTGGTATTTTCGTTCCTATGATTTCCAGAAGGATGACAGTGCTGGGTACTCACAGTAATTTTATCATTTAATCCTCAAAACATGTATTCTATCTCAAACAAAGAAACCAAAGCTTAGAGTGGCTGGAAGATATGCTGAGGGTCACACAGCTGGAATGTGGTGGGGCTGGTATTCTAACCCACGCCAGAAATCAGAACCTGCCTTCAATGCAGCACAATAACCTGTGCGTGCCACTGATGTGGAATTGTCCTTTATTCTTTCATTCAGGGTTTGTTCATTGAGTACAGTATGCTAGATACTGGGGATACAAGGTTAATAGGGCAGAGATTCTGTCCTCAAAGAACTCACAGTATGGTAGAGAAGAGATAAGGAAATAAATGATTGTCAAAAACACAATGTGGTAAATGTCAGAACAATCAACCATTATCCCTGTGTCTAAGTGCTCTACCTTCTCTGATGAAGCTGATGATTATTTCATTTTATTTTTAAAATTTTCTTGTCAACTAGCATCTGGCTGACCAAGTCATGGCAGTGTTCACACACATGACCGTGTCTTTCACCAGGCACGTGGTGGACAGGCCTGGTGGATCAGGGAGAGGGTTTAACAAGGTGTACTGTAATGTGCTTTCAATTTTTTAGATTCTATGAGCTTGAGCTAGAGTCAAATAAATCCTGAAGTCCTATTTACCTAAACTAATATTCCACAACCCTACATATCTGCAGTTGATTGTTTAGAAGCTAAGTGCAAAACTTGACATTTTTCCCTTATAAAATTCTTTCCTGTCAGATGTAGTTTGATGTGCTTTTGGAAACTGCTTTTATTATCCAGCATGACTGCTCTCAAGCCCAACCTTGTGTCTTCTGTAAATGTTATCTGCATGCCTTCTCTGTCCTCATTCATCCGACAGAATTTATTAAACATTCGCTCTGGGATAGGTGCCACATTGATGCAGGTAGGAGATAGACGCTCAAGTCAGTTAATGAAAAAGCACAGTGTCACGGTCAGTGCTATGATTGAAAGTTGCACAGGGATCTAGGAGATCTAGGGGAGCACAGAGAAGGTGGTGCTCGATCAGGTGGAGAGTAGAGATGGGACAAAGAGAGAAGGCTGCTTGGCTTGGTCTTGAGATCATGTAGGAGTGCTGAGAAAGGGGTGAAGCAGAGGCACAGCTGGTGCACAGTGAGGAGTGTGGGGAGGACGGAATCTAAGTGTGAATTTGCTCATTAGGGCTATAGTATGGGATGTAAGGGAACTATGAGAGTGATATTGGAAAGATCTTTCTAGAGTCAGTGAATAGAGAGCACCTAGCAAACAGCTATTGAGAACTCATACCAGACTCCTATCAAAGAGCTCCTTTGTGAGTTAGACTTGGTCTTTCAGCCAACAGACTATACTGTTTACCCATCCTTAGTGCTATGGTATGGGTGAAGAAGGGGTTGGGGGGAAGTATGAATAAGAGGAGAAGGAGAACAAGAAAAGGAGCTTTTTTTTTTAAAGATGTTATTCACTTACTTGACAGAAAGAGAGCACAAGGAGGGAGAGCAGTAAGGCAGAGATCTAGGGAGAAGCAAGCTCCCCACTGGGCAGGAAGCCTGATGCGGGGTTCGATCCCAGGACCCCGGGATCATGACCTGAGTGGAAGGGAGATGCCCAACCAACTGAGCCACCCAGGCACCCCCAAAGGAACCCCTGGCTACAAAGTATAAAAATGTAAAACCACAAGGGAAGCTCTTCAGGCAATAGAAAGAGCATACCTTAAATGTCAAAAATGAGAGAATTATCTAGAAGGATGTCAAACTCTTAATCTCAAAGCAACAGTTAACTCTTCTTCTAAAGGGCCTTACACATTTGTGTATATTTTCTTAAAATTAGGTAAGAAACTAGAAACCAATGCACTATGGCAAACTAATCCACTCCAAGGTAGAAACAAATTATAAAAAATTCTCTTTTATAGGTGATATTGCTCAATTGACAAGATTATAAAATAACCAGTCCTGTGCTAAGCCCAGTTAATTTTTTGATAAGGAATGATGGGAAAATCTTTGAATAATGTGTGAACAAAGATAAGGACAATTCTTAACATTGACCATTTACCTTATATTCATTAAGTTCTATGTATCTCTAACAATAAATTATCACCAAGGCATCTTGGTTTATTTAAGTTTTCCAAGCATTGTGGCAATTAAATAGAACCAAAATTAAATGGATAGTAGTTTAACGACATCAGTAGGTTCATATTGAACCTGGCTTCTACCACTGTATAACCTGCCCCAAATTTATTCAAATGAAATATGGAAATTGAAAAGTTTTAGGAATTCCTTCTCTCTTACATATTTGGTTCTTTCCAAGGGTACTTATCTCCTTCAGGAATTCCCTGCAATTTCACCTTCCACTTAATAACTATATACTGGGTACTTTATATCATAAAGACATGTATTTGTATAGTGTGTGTGTGTGTGTGTGTGTGTGTGTATGGGGGGGAGAGATTTTTCATCTTAAATATGGGCATGGATGTTGTCTCCCTCTCTAGATTTCAAAAATTAGGGGGAATTGGGCAAACACCCTGGATGGTATATGGCCTCCTTTCTCTGACTGAACATCAGCCAGAGGAAGAGTATGTACAAAGTCCTTATGCTGTGAAATTAAAGCTCTCTTTCTGTAATTAGCTCACAAAATGACAGAGCCAAATGTGATCAACCATATCTCTTTCCAGGATGCCTCTCCCTGAAATGCCAGGGGCTATGTTTTATGCACATTTGCCTTCTCACCAGCAGCTCACAGTCCTGTGTTACCCAGTCTTCTCTCTCTCTGTGGTTCTCTGGTCCAGCTGCCATCATTCCTGAACCAAAAGTTCAGATTCATTTTAGCTAGCCTTTTGTTATGTAAAGCACGTCTACAGTGACTCTGCTTTGCCCTGATAATTCTATCTCCAATGGCCTCTTAAAAATTAAAAAAAAACAAAAAACAAAAAACAAAAAAACCCCAGCTTTCTTCTACATCCTGCTTCCATGCATTTCTTACTGAGTTACTATCATGCACATTGCCATCTTCTGATACCCATTCTACTGATAAGTTTTCCTTTATTGTTTTGACTTTTTGTGTGTGGAGGAGTACTTCACACTGATCTATAGACTTATAATTGAGATATACAAGAAGATATTAAGATGTATAGTGGTAGCAGTTACCACTGGTTGGATGCACTGTACACAATTTTGGAAGATTTAACTTCTCATTATTGTCATTTCACCTTCCCCATCAGAGACTACTGATGACACCTGGTCATTCCATCTTCTATTTTTACATGATCAGTACAATGGAACCTCCCCCTCCTTCTTCTGGGTTAACTTTTTATTTCCTTGCCTTTTATCTAAATTGCCCAGCATGCACTTACTTCTCTGTAACCATTCATCCATGTTGTATCTGAATGCCACATCACTTTTGTGTCCTTATTGCACACTGCACACATATGCAGCACCTATTACGTTTTCCTACACAGAGAATAAGCATTGTTCTCACTTGCTTTTCTGTCCTAATATCCTACCTAATAGCACAGTGGCTAGCATATGCTATAACTTGAATGCATGCTTACTGAATAAATAATACATACTTCCTAAATAATTTTTTTCATTCTCCACTGGGCTGCATGTAGATTCAAATTTATCTTGAGTCAATTCAGGAAACGATCTACTACTTTTCTAGCCCATGAACTGTATATCAAACCTCAGTGAATGCCATCTGGCCTAACTTTATAATGCAGAATCCTCTGCTGTGCAGATGATAATCCCATTACCCTTCATTCACACATGTTTAGTTTCCACAAGCAATAGAATTTGAATTTTCACATATATTTAGCCATATTTTTTCATGAGAGACAGATTTAGGGTTTTTTTTTAGCTGTGATTTATGGTAATATGGATCACCAAATATTTTACTTAGAATTAATAAAAACAGGTATGTACTGGTATAGCATATGGAAGTAGGAGAGTATAATAGGACACAATCTGCAATTGGACTGAAATCCTTATTGCTTCCTTTATGAGTTCTGTGACTGTTATGGACTGAATTATGCCCCCCTCCTTCATATATTGAAGCCCTAAGCTAAGTGTGATTGTATAGAGATAGGGTCTTTTAAAAATGTAATGAAATTCAAATGAGGTCATATGGGTGGGCCCTAATCCAATAGGGCCTATGTCCTTACAAGAAGAGAAAGAGACAGAATGCTCTCTCTCTCTCTGCACACAGAGGAAAGGCCATATGAGGACACAGCAAGAAGGCAGCTGTCCACAAGCCAGGAAAAGAGGCATCAGTAGGAACCAACCCAGCTGGCCCCTTAATCTTTGTCTTCTAGCTTCCAGAACTGTGAGGAAGTACATTTCTGTTGTTTAAGCTCCCCAGTCTGTGATATCTTATTATGGCATCCTGAGCAGACTAATGCAGCAAAAATTAAAATCAGATCATATTTTTTGGTCCTTAGTTGGTTTTTTTTCTTCTAGTTGCAAAGTGAGTATGATATTACTAAGCTATATGTCATAGAACTGCCATGAAGAGATAATCAGATGGTACATCTGGCACTTAGCACAGTGCCTGACACATAGTAAGGACATGGAAACCATTAGCTATTATTATTACTTCAGGCAAATCACCCCCTATGACCTACATTCTTGAGACTGAGAGTCATTGAATCACATCTGGGATAATTAGGTCAGGAAAGACCGAGCCAATGAGAATTCTGCAAAATCCCGGTCACTCCAAGTATGTCCACACACAGTATGGTTGTCCTTGCTAACTACAGGAACTCCAAGTATGCTGTAGCAACAATCGATATGGCACTTTACAGTCACGTTAACCAATTAAAAAGACAATTTACCGTGACGGAAGTAATTATTACTAATTAGTAATAAATGAATAAGGTCACGATATACAAACAAAAAAAGGTGAGAAAGGGTAAAAAGGGCAAAGAATGTGAATCAGACGTTGCCAAGAATGTGAATCAGAAGGCTCCGTTTGCAGAAAGGTAAAAACAGATGATTTTAGAAAAATTCACCTTGCCTCATGTGTAATTTTCACCAGAATCTCCTTCATATAGAGCTACCTCTGCTTCCTTCTTGTTGTCCCTGCTTTCATTTCCATACTGACCTTACTAAAACAGGAGACGGACTTTCTCTGATGGGTAGCCACGTATATGAAACATCCCTATTCACTTTCGTTTCTTTCTATCTCTGCTACTTACTTTGGTATAGGATGTCCTCAAAGCTCATCTGGGATATCTTTCTGTATTTTTGTGGAATCATTGTCCTTTGGAAGCTTTTACTTTTGGTCTAATTATAAGAAATTTCCCTCCACCTCCTCTGGTTCATAGCTAATTCCTGCCTTCCTATGGTTCATTGCAGTGCCTTGTGTTTGGGCTCTTATGACTCAGCCTATATAGTAGGAATCCAACAACATGGGTTAATGTTGGCATTGATACTGTCCTCCACTTCCTACTATCTTCCCTTTCTCCTTTTCAGCACATCATGACTGGCAAGCCTTGTTTCATGAGATCCTTGTCAAGATTATATCAATGACATTCCTCTCTAAGCACTTCTTTTTCTTAAAGTAGCTTGGTAAAAAGTGCTTTCATTTTCCCACAGTTGCTCATTAAAGTCAGTGTTGTTTCCACAACATCCAACTCCCCTATGACCCAGCAATTGTACTAGTAGGTGTTTACCCAATGGTTACAAAAATACTGGTTTGAAGGGGCACATGCACCCCAGTGTTTATAGCAGCATTACCAACAATGGCCAAATTATGAAAAGAGCCCAAATGTCCATCAACTGGTGAATGGATAAAGCAGATATATCTATATCGATATATATATAGAGAGAGAGATAGATAGATGATAAAGATACACACACACACACACATATACAATGGAATATTACCCAGCCAAAGAAAAAGACTGAAGTCTTGCCATTTGCAACAACGGATGGAGTTTAGAGTGTATTATGCTAAGCAAAGTAAGTCAGTCAGAGAAAGACAAATACCATATGATTTCGCTCATATGTGGAATTTAGGAAACAAAACAGATGAACATGGGGGAAAGAAAAAAAAAGAGAGGGAGGCAAACTATAAAACAGACTCTATTGTTATAGAGAACAACCTGAGGGTGGCTGGAGGGAGGTGGGCGGGGGATGGGCTAAATTGGTGATGGGAATTAAGGACACTTGTTGCGATGAGCACTGGGTGTTATATGTAAGTGTTGAATCACTAAATTCTACTCCTGAAACTAATATTACACTATATATTTTAAGTAACAAGAATTTAAATAAAAACTTGAAACATTAAAAAAAATAATTTGGGGTTGACAATAAAAAAACCTACTCATTTCTAGGAGGATCTTCTACACTCTTAGCCTTTGCATTAAATATTTTGTTATTATGGACAGTTCTAAATATTTGGTTATATGGTTCAGTTTATTTTTTACTTCTCAACCCATCCCACATTTTTATAAATACACTTAAATTCTCCATTTGACATTACCCATCTTAATAAATTGAGAGATGGTGCCAAATTATTGAATGAATGTTCCTTTTTATATTCCTTTGGGAAACATGAACTTTCACAAGTTAGATACCTTCAACTTACTTTGTATCTTCACTCTATATTTCATGAACATGATCACTTATCTTTTAACTATATTCATCATGGAGAGTGAAGAAAAATAAACTTTTCTGTGGCTCATCCTCTATGAAAAACCTTTTTTTTTTTTT
The DNA here is from genome assembly GCA_004024625.1 of Mellivora capensis. NCBI lineage: Eukaryota > Metazoa > Chordata > Mammalia > Carnivora > Mustelidae > Mellivora > Mellivora capensis. Next base: position 43,031 of record PISX010010850.1, on the reverse strand, counting down.
TTAAGGAGAAATTCTCATTCTCCTCATTCTTACGTTTTTGTTTTGTTTTGTTTTGTTAAGATTTTATTTATTTATTTGAGAGACAGAGATCACAAGCAGGCAGAGAGGCAGGCAGAGAGACAGAGGGAGAAGCAGGCTCCTGGCTGAGCAGAGAGCCCGATGCAGGGCTCGATCCCAGGACCCTGAGATCATGACCTGAGCTGAAGGCAGAGGCTTTAACCCACTGAGCCACCCAGGTGCCCCTCATTCTTACGTTTTAATGAGAATGTGGATTTTCAATCCACTCACCAGGAGAAGGACATACAGAAACAAACAAACAAAAAAAAACTTTCTCTACTGAACTTCTTGTTAAATTGGAGAAAAATTGCAGTGAATTCAGTCTCACCATGGGAAAAGGAGCAATCCATCTGCCTGAAGAGACTGGGAACTGGGGCTGCGGGAGCTTGAGATCTACTGAACCCTGGGAGCCAGGGCTGTGGCTGTTCCGAGAACAGGCCTCAGCATGACCGTCTCACCCCGTTGGACTTGTTGGCTTTCTGATCATGAGCTGCTGCTGCTTCTTTACCTTTCTCCGTAAAATGTACCTCAGAGGCATGTTTCCCTGTGTGGTGGGATTCTCTAGCTTCTCTGTGGGGCCTGGTATTTGAGTGTGGAAGATATAGGACCTGAGGCCATCTCAGTCAGGGTTGCAGGAAACTGCACTGTGTGCTCTAGCTACACTAATCAGGATGTGTCAATTAAAGCTTATGAATTAACCAGGTATCTCTCTTGTTTGTGAGTATGCATTATCAGCCAGCGTTCTGAAATAGAAGAGGATCACATGGACGTATATACTGGGCACAAAACCCCAAGTGAGAATTCTTTATGCTGGTTTCCTGTGTGTGTGATTTGCATATACTTTTAAGTTTTGAAATGACTTTCGCTTTGCGGAACAGTTGCAAAAATAGTACAAGGAGTTCTCATTTATCCTCACCCAGCATCCCTTAATATTAACATCTTAACTGTGATGGCGCTTATCAAAATTAAGATACTAATATTGGTACAATACTGTTAACTAAACAACAGACTTAATATCACTAATGTCTTTACCCTGTCCTGATATCCTATCCAATATTCCACACTGCATTAGTTATCATGTCTTCTTAGTTGCCTCTGATCTGTGATGATTTCTCTGTCTTCCCTTGGCTTTCATGACCTTGATGTTTTTGAAGAGGACTGGTCAGAGTTTTGTAGATGTCCCTCCTTTGGGGTTTGTTTGATGTTTGGTCTTATTACTGGTGACGTTAATCTTGATTACTTAGTTATCGAGATGGTTTGTGCCAGGTTTCTTCACTGTAAAGTTACTTTTTTCCCCCTTTGTGATTAAAAAATATTTGGAAGAAGATATTTCAGGGCTATGAAAATATATCCTGTTTCTCCATAGACTTTCACTGACTTTAGCCTTTATTGGTTGAGCATGCCTATAGCGGTTATTACTGTGGTGTTCTAACAGTGTTTTCTAGTTCCTTCATTTCTTCTCTGTTTATTAATTGGAATTCTTACGTAAGTAACAGATATTTCTTCTCCCCCGTTAATTTATTGATTCAGTCATTTATGTCAGTAGGTCATCATGGATACTTATTTTCTGGGTTATAATCCAGTTCTATCACCATTAGCCATTTGAAACTATTTCAGTTGACTCCTGTGTCCTTTTGATATGCTATCATCCTTTTAAAATTAAGCTATATTTTAATTTAGAACAACTTGAGATTTGCAGAGAAGTTGCTGAGATAGTACAGAAAGTTTTTTTTTTAATAGATTTATTGATTTAGTTTAGGGAGGGTGGAGGGGCAGAGGGCGAGGAGAGAGAAACCCAAGCCTACTGAGCCCTGAGCACAGAGCCCAGCACAGGGCTTGATCTCATGATCCCGAGATAAAGAAATGAGCTGAAAACCAAGAGCAGGTGCTTAACAGACTGTGTCACCCCTGGTGCCCCTTGTGAATTCTTATATGTAATTCCTTTTACCCTATTTTCCTCATCGTCAGCATCTTACATTACCATGGTACACTTGTCAAAATGAAAAACTATCTATTGGCAGGTACTAACTCTAGACTTTATTTGGATTCATCAGTTTTTCCATTAATGTCCTCTTCTTGTTTTGGGATCCAGGCTAATGTACCGCATTGCATTAGCTGGCCTGTCTCTGAGTCTCCTCTGCTCTGTGAGTTTCCTGACCTTTCCTTGTTTTTCCTAACCTTGACAGTCTTGAGGCGTACTGGTGAGGTGTCCTGCAGCATGTCCCCCAATCTGATTTTGTCTGATGTTTTTCTCATGATTAGAATGAATGGAGTTAGAAGTTTTGGGAAAGAAGCCATGGGGGGGAAGTGTCCTTCTTATCACATCACTTCAGAGGGTACACGAGGTCTGCCTGAAGGTACCCTGATGAGGTTAACCTTTGTCAGTTGGCTAAGGTGGTGTTTACCAGGTTTCTCCTACTCTATTCTGTGCTCCAAATCACTTAGCATAGCCCACCCTCAGGGACAGAGGGCTAAGAATTAAAATGGTCATCTGAGACAGGGCAGTATCATGTATCTACATGTATTGTTTTAGAATTCCTCTATGAAGAAAGCTTGTCTCTTCTTCCCCATCAGCCTTTGCACTAAGAATACATCAGATTTCTCTGAGAGTCCCTTAAGCCATATTTCCAGCTTTTTGTCTTCTTATTTGCGTGATTTCTTCCTGTTAATTGTCCTTCCTCCAGGTGTGTATCTCATTAGTGCTGCTTGGCTTCTTTGGAATTCGTTTCCTTTCCTTCCGGCTCAGCTCCTTTTCTAGTCTCAGACCCTAATCAAATGCCTGGGCAGTGTTTCCCGTGGCAGACGGTCTCCATCTTCATGGGGCCGCCCTCTGCCTCCTCTTTACCACTAGGATATCTGTAGATACTTTCCCTGCATCTCTGCTTCTAATCTGAGCAATTCCATCCCAGACAAGATTCTCTTCTGATGAAGCTCACCTAGGGTCGCCCCGCCATGGATTTTGTGTTTGTTTTTGCTCCAGCTGTTGTTTTTCTCAAACTCCTCGATTTTCCTTCCCTCTCCACCCACTCTACCATCTGGAAACCAATGTATTTAATTTCTCCTCTTTTCTCTTTTCTTGTGCCCTGAGGTCCTTGAATTCGTTGTGGGTAGATGTTACCAGCCCAGTTGTTGGACACCCCCTTTCATCATGGTGGCCTGGCCCCCATGCAGCGGTGCCTGTTCCCCTCTCAGCTTACTGTGTTTCAGGCGAAAGCTTCTTTTTCTACACACGGCTTATACACGATTTACTTTGTTTTGTTCCTTCCTGTCGCCATAACGGAAAACACATAATAATGAGTTGCTGAGAGCATCCAGCCTGGGCCTAGCACTGTGCTATCTGCTGTACATTCATAGACTTTCACAAGATACTGTTATCATATACATTTTATACATAGAAAAGTTAGATTCAGAAGGGTAATTAACTTGCCAGGTTCACAGTGCTAATTTTAGAATTCCAAAGCCATTTTTCCTCACCATATAGTTCTGAGTCCTTCAATCATTATGCAGATTGATCTTGAGTTTCTCTATAGCACATTTCTGGCTCTCTGGATAGCATTTGAATTTTTGATGATGCTTAAATGAAAAGCACCCCACTTTGTGGGTAAACGTATCTCCTCTCGCTGTAAAAGGTGAACCTTCCATCAAAACACTGACCTTGAATAATGACTGATGTCTTCCATAATCCTCCTAACCACTCTTGGTGGTAAGTAGAGTATTATCCCCATTTCATATATAGAAAATTGATTTTAAATAATGTTTCAAATTTGCTCCATTTAATTATGTAAACAGGTTCATGGCCAAACTAGAATGTGAACTCAGGTAGTCTAACTTAAAGGCCATCCTCTTAACTAACTCTCCATATATTGCAGTGTTTCTAGGGGCTCGCCCTGGCTATTATTAGCTATTAGCTTTATTGCTGCCCCTTAGTTACCTGTGCATACATTATCTGTTTCCTTACTCTTTCCTCCATAGTCTTAACTGAGAATTATCATGTGGGAAATATAATTTTGAGTGGGTCTCCAAGGTTAAATGAAGCATTTCATTTAGAAACCATCATTTAACATATTCTCAGACTATGATATCATATTTATCTCCAGACCATTGAGAACAGTTAGTCATAATGGAACATTAAGAGTTTAAACAGGTATTAGTCACAAAAGAAAAGAGATCACAGCATCCTGCTTTGATTCACAGATTCCAGGTAATAGAAAATAGTCACGTTAAGTGTCACAGATTCATTTCTAAGTGATATATGGTCTTACAGATTTCCAAGTGTTAGTAATTTATAGGATGCTCTCTCATCAAGCATTTTGAAATTTCATTACTGCAGGCTTTAAGGGACGCTCCAATACTTCCATTTGTTCGGAATATCAATGTTCAACATCAGATGTCATTGAGCCAAGGATTAGAACTTGAAAATCTTTGAGATTACAGAGATATTCATTATTAAAGAATTGATTATAATGGGATTTAACCTGTTACAAGTAATTAGTACGGGTTTTCTAAGTGGAGCAGAAGCTTGATAATTATTTAGGGATTTCAATAATATGGAAAGCCATCCATATTAAAAAAAAAATAAATCCACTTAGATTCCAAAAGAAGCGCAGTGAATTAGAGAATTTGAAAAAATAAAAATCTGCAGAAGGTGAGTAGAATACGTTTTCCAACAATTTGGTCTTGAATTGCTATACTTATGGTATCTAATAGAAAAAAAGGATAATGACAAAATGACTGAAGTATAAAGTGTGGGCACTATATAGCTCTCCAAAAACCTTCTGAATGATCACTCTTGCATCCAAAAAAAAAAAAAAAAATGAAGGCCACAGACTCTCCACCTGCAGCTTTTAGCTTTTCTACTACAGTGAAATATGCCTGTATTATCTTTATATCAGGCTCTGTATACTCTTCTCTTCAAGTCCCTTGATTCTAGGATATTGCTGCTCAAGCATCATTCCATGATATAAAAATGACAATTTCTGGAAATAGACAAGGCAGCATTTCCCTCCCAGACTATTCTTTCCAATGACTCCATTGCTGCTACTGACCTCATTACTATCAATGGCAGCCATGTGTCTCCTAGTTACCGAGAGATGCAAAAGATTTTAGTTGGTTATTTTTGAATTATGATTATATACACATGGCATAAAATTCAAGGAGTACAAGCCATTCTGTATTAAAGTGGAACTCTTCCCACCTTGGCCCTTTGTGCTGGTTCCCCTCCAGAGGCAAACCACTGTTGACAGTTTCTTGTGTTCTTTTCTGCAAGGAGCAAATGTTCAAATCCAGGGCTACAGAGCCCTTCTGAAACGAATTAACAGCCTCATGAAAGCACAATTTTATGCATCTACAATCCATCTATGTTTAAGGGAGCATTTAATGATGGTTAATAAGTTTAGAGTTCTGCAACCATGGCTACAGTCCAATTTACAGAACATTTAGATCACTCATAAAGATCCCTGTGACCATGGGCAATTATTCTCTGTTCCCACCCCAGCCTCAGGATGCCACTGATCTACCTTCCATCTCTATAGACTGGTTTTTCTGGACATTTTATATAAACACAGTGATATCATACATGGTCTTTGTGGTGACAGGCTTCTTTCACTCAGTCCAGTTTTTAAGATTCACACACACTATAGCATATAACAGTATTTTATTTCTTTTTGTTGCTGAGAAGTAGTCCACTGTATGTATGTACAACATACGGTTTATTCATTAATTAATTTATGACCATTTGGCTTGTTTCCACTTTTTGACAGTTTTGAATACTATTGCTATGAGTGTTCATGCACAAGTCTTTATGTGGACATACATTTTCATTTCTGTTCAGTAGATATGAAGGAGTAGAATCCTGGGATGTATGGCAAATGTATGTTTAACATTTTATGGAACAGCCAAGTTGTTTCCAAAATGCCTATCACACTTTCCATTCTGCCAAAGAAAGGGTTAACACAATTGGTCTGGTTTGCTCAAAACCTGCATGTCCCCAAAAAAAGATCTGTTAAGACTGATTCTTCTTGGCTCTTGGAAGTAAGCTCCGAATTCTTGGAATAGTCTGCTTGATATGGGTGTGTATGGATGCCTGCTGCCTTGTGCCATGGATTTGATCTGACAGTTCATGTTAACGGTGTGATTTATGGAGGACATCTGCTTTTGCCCTGGGGGGCTGGAGTCTCAGTAGCTGAGGTCAATGGCAGGGATATGGCATGCCTACATAGTTGATCCTCCATAAAAGTCCTGGACACCAAATCTTGTATGAGCTTCTGTGACTGATAGCACCTTGCATGAGTAGCTATACATCATTACTGAAAGGATTACCTGTGTCATGTGCCTCCACTGGGAAAGAACGCCTGGAAGCTTGTACCTGGTTTCTCTTGGACTTCGCATGTGCCTTTTAATTTTGCTGATTTTAATCTATATTCTTTCATTGTAATAAACAATAATCATGAGTATGATAGTTTTCCTTAGTCCTGTAAGTGCTGCTAGTGAATCATCAAGGTTGAGGATAGGTTTGGGGATCTCCAACACATGGATCTTTCCCATTTTTCTATTTTGTGGTTCATTTTATTGTTACTTTGTAGGATATTTATAGTAGATTAAGAAATTAGCTCCTCTTTGTGATATGAACTTTCAGTATTTTTTCTAATTTATTTTTTGTCTTGTGACTTTGTTTATAGTGCTTTATTCCATGCAAAAACTTCATACTTTGTTGAGTCTAATTTATCATTTTAATGGCTTCTCTGTTCTGTATCATAATTAGAAAGGTCTTTCTCACCTGATTTTATCAAAATTTTTTGTATATTTCCTTTTAAATCTTTGATCCATTAAGACTCTATTTTGGTGTAAGGTACAAGGTAGAGATCTAAATTAATTGTTTTCTGTGTGACTAATGAACCATTATTTCAACATTACATATTACATATTAAATAAATGTAACACAATTTAAATCGTAAGGCCAATAGAATATATTTTGGCCTTACGATTTAAATTGAATTAAATTTATAGATTCACCCACCAAGATATTGAATCTTTCTATTTGAATCAACAGTATGCTTTTCATCTATTCAGATCTTTTTGTCTTTCAGAGGTGTTTTACATTTTATTCCAGTATCTGTAGCTAAGTTTATTTCCATCACCTTAGCTGTCTTGTCTTATCTTTACACAATGCAGGTAAATTCTGCATTGTGTCTTTGATTTATAGGAGCAATTGCTTTATTTAGGTTTTCTTGTCTTGACCAGATACTTGGCTGTCCATCTAATGTATGGAAATATTCTAGTAAGTGTTCTTCTTTTATAATTTTTTTGTTTCTTCCCTCATTCCCCCAACAAAGGATATTTATATAGATTCTGTTCTACTCTTGAATGAGATGGTTTCTTACTAGAGCAGTTATTTTCAGAACATTATTGAAAGGTGTGTGGGGAAGAGACCTGTAACATCACGTTTGGTGTGTGGTAGAGTGTTTTGAACTTTTATCATTTCCCACAACAACTAAGATGATTTCTGGGCTGCTAACAATGCAGAATGTTTCCCCTTCATTTGGTTTCGGTGGGAGTTTCTTACAAATATCGTTTATCTGTGCAATTCTTCATTCCCTACATCTCACCTCACTGCTACGTCTTTCTCAGTAACTCAGCCCAATGACTCCTGCTGCCAGTGCATACACATGTTCTTGTTGTACTATTGTCTTGGAGTACTGTGGGCAATTGTGCTTTGCCATATTTTTCTGAAATCTACAATGTGGTCATCCTCTCTCAGCGTCTTCCCATAATCCTACATGACCTTCCTCCTCTAGTATGATCTAGAAATCATGACTTTGTCAACTTTCAGAGAATGTGGAGTTTTCACTTTTCTTCTTGTTGTTTCTCTTTGATTTCCAAAGGGAAAAGTAAGAATTGTCACCTTAATCTCACAATTTAAAAATGGAAAGTCTACCCTCTCTATGAATGTGTAGTTTTAATACTTTACTAATGTTTAGATGTGTTAAACATTTGTTCTTTGGGGCTGGAGAGGGTAAAAATTGAGGTAGAACCAGTGATCCTTATGGGTTCCCTTTACTGATCCAGGAACACTCAAGTCTTTTTCTGGCAGCAAGCCATCTCCCTTCAATGTTTCTAAATCTGAAAGCATAAAACTTTCCTTTCTTCTCCCTCCTCAGGTTATTCACCCAAGCTCTCTTTAGCTGATGAGAAGAACTGAAATAAGTTACCTTAATCTACTTCCTCTCTGGATCCTAATGCTGCCGTCTATAACCTTTGACCATCCATAAGCAACCCATGTCCATCTCTCACAACACATAGCACACTTACCTGTCATCTGAGACATCTGAGATATCTGAAAGCCCCCAGGCTCTGGTTTCTTAGGGTGATTCTTCCTAAAGTGGCATGTGTCATTTTTTATCACATCACTGGCTGAAGCAAGTCAGGTAACTGATCTGTATTTTAATGAGGTACTACAACCCTCCCCAAGAAAAAGAAGGGGAGATAGATATTGGTGAGTAGTCATACAATATGGCATTTTAACAAGCTCTTGTGGAATATTTGCTATGTAATGAATATTTTCAAGGATATTTCAGAAAGGATTTTAATATTCTAAGGGAGAACTCAAACTCCAGGGTGCAGAATTATATTACCTCTGAGGTTCCACACAATCCTGAAGTTTTCTGAATTATTTTGTTTAATTATATCAGAATATTTGCCTAGTATTAGTACACTTATAGAACAAGTTTGATGGAAAAGGGGCAGTAATATTTTACAAGGTGGTTCACTTTGAGGGAGAGTACAAGTGGTGGTGGTGGGAGGGGATGCCACAGCCAGATGACCACATAATGCAGATGTTGGTTGTCCTTCAACCTCTGGATTCTCCATCCACACATGCTGCCTGTTTTATCTCTGTTTACCCTATCTGAGAATCCATCACTGCTAGTCTCCTCCCCAGTAATCTGTAATCTAGTTGTAGTCCATTTGGGCTGCTATAACAAAATACTACAGACTATGTATCTTATAAACAATAAAAATTTATTTTTTACAGTTCTGTGGGTGGAAAAGTCCAAGATCAAGGTGCCAGTATGATCATGTTCTGGTGAGGGCCCTCTTCCTTGTTCATAGCACCTTCTTGCTATGTCCTCACGTGGTTGAAAGTGGCTAGGAGGCTCTGTAGGGTCTCTTCTACAAGGGCATTAATGCCTCATGATATAGGTACCTCCCAAAGGCCCTACCTCCTAATACCATGACATTGGGCATTAGGATTTCAACATGTAAATTTGGTGGGGGGATGTAAAAATTCAGGCCATAGCATCCCAAAAGTCTTTTTGAGTTTTATAGTGAATTTTCTTGAAGGAAACAGAAGGGGGTGTTTACATTGTACCCTTCAACCAACCAATTGGACAACCCTTAACATGCATTTGTTTTCTCTAATTGTCTTTTTTGGAGCTTCATTCTCTGGCCATTTCATTGTTCAGAACCCAAGCTTGGTAGCTCTCTATCTTTCCTTCTTTATCTCAGTTTTCCTTTTTCCCTCTCAGGAACATTTTCTCTCTTTGCCTCATACATAGGATATTAGCAATCCTTGGTCACTACAGTTCTCCACACTGGAGCTTTGCCTTTTAATGACTCCTCAAAGTATTTCCTCCTAACACAAATAATGGCTCCCTAGCAAGTGTTTGGTGAATGATCTCTTGTATCCCTGATATATTAGTGTAAGGATGCTCTTGGGAAGCACATGAGAGGAGGACGGGATAAAAAAGTTGAGACAAGGTCAAGTGTAATTGCAGATGTGTCTATGCCCATTCTAACATACCAAGAAGCATGTGCATTTTTCATTAGCCCTACCAGAACCCCATGTACTCAGAAACAAGTACTTATGGTAATTGAATGTCTTAATATTTTTGTGGTAAAATCTCTATTAGAAAGAGCAAGACGCTTTAGAACTGAACATGCCTGGGCTCAAATCCCAGCTCCACCAAAAAAAGGAAGAGAAAAGAAAAAAAAAGAGTAATACACATGTCATCATGTAAATATTAAAAGATGAAGTAAAGATGAAGTATAAAAATCACCTAGAACAATGTTTGGCCCCTAAGTAGATGCCCAATAAATAGTGATTGTTGTTATTCTCACATTTGTAGAAAGAAGAAATAACAGTTTTTCTCTACTGGCAATTTTTTAAAATCTTTTTCCATCACTAGTAGAAAAGATATATCACAAGACATTCATTAAATAAATTAAATTCCCAGTCTTCCTAGGTAAAATGACCATAGGAACTTTATTCCCTCAACTCATCATAATAATTAAGTCTTATTTTTAAAAGCTTTGACAGTTACAATATGAGGACAGTAGAGCCATTCTTGCCATCAATCACCATCAAAAAAATGATAGATGGTTAATTCATAGGTTGTGGTTTTATAAAAATAACACCTAACAATGGAATTGAAATAATTTTCATATAACACTGTATCTGTCCTTCAACATTCATAACTGTCCCTTGAAGTAAGGGGAGTTCATGTGGTCATCTCCAACATGGATAAGGAAACCAAGGTTTGGAATCTGAATTTTGGGTCTTTTTTCTCCATTGCAAAACTTGATTAAATGAAATAATGGGCGTGAAAAGCTTCTTAAGTTATAAAGTATTATGAAAATATAAGTAGTTATGATTCTTTTTTTTAAAGATTTTTATTTATTTATTTGACAGAGAGAGATCACAAGTAGGCAGAGAGGCAGGCAGAGAGAGGGGAAAGCAGGCTACCTGCCAAGCAGAGAGCCCCAAGCAGGGCTTCACTCCAGGACCCTGGGATCATGACCTGAGCCCACTGAGCCACCCAGGTGTCCCCGGTAGTTAGGATTCTATCTTAGGGTAGATAATCTAATAAACCCTAGAACCTGAAACTTGCCATTTCTAGTTCAAACCAGAGCATTTAATTCCACCACCAAAATTTTCAGAAGGTTGAGCTCTTCCCAAACTACATTTATCTTGATAATTATTCTAAACTAAGGATCTGCCTTTCTTCTAGGTCTTTGTAATGAGGCAGGGGTCAGAAGAGCTCTGGCCTTCAAGACCTTCTCTAAAGGCTTTGGGGAAGTGGGTTATCCAAGACCAGGTCCTTGACAAAAATCAGCTGAAAGCTTTGTAAACAGAAATCACATCTAGCCTAAACTTTTGCTGGGGAATACAGAATTGGACGCTGAAATCCTATGGATCACCAGGTCTTTTCTCCTTAATGCCTCCGGTTTGGAGTGGAATTTAAGAACCTTATAATTCATGTTGCTGGTACCCTGCTGTGCTACTTTCAAATATGTGATCCACGCATCTCCCTATGTGTTCATTATTCTTCCAATAGTCAGGTTGACCCAATAGCTCTGTCTCCAGGGTTACAGTCACTAGGAACCACTGAGTGTTAAGGCGTTTCTGAAAGTAACTTGCAAATTTATTTCACATCATTGTTTTAGTGAACTTTTATGAGTCTCCTGTTTCTGTAGAAGTCCTGGAAAATGCATGATGCCTGTTTTCCCTTTAGCTAAAAGTGTGCTCATTTCATTTGTGGAAAGGATCTAGATTATTTCTGAGTGGCTGTAATCAGCCTTGTATTTCAGAGGGTAGAATGCCTTATAATTTTGGGGGGATATATTTACATATAGAGTTTTAATAAAAATCTCCAGTACCTTTCCATCTATAGACATTTTGAATAATTCTCTTTATCTTTCCTATTGACAAAATTGAAGGATCCAATTCAACTTAAAAAGAAATCTGATGAAACTAACTTAAAGACATAAAACCTCAACATTGATATATATCTGCCAACTTAAATTTACTCTTAGCTTTAAAAATTCAAGAGTTTGGTTTTTTGTTTTTTCTTTTTAATTTATTTGACAGACAGAGATCACAAGTCGGCAGAGAAGCAGGTACAGAGAGGGAGAAGGAGGCTCCCCACTGAGCAGAGAGCCTGATGCAGGGCTCGATTCCGTGATGTTGGGATCATGACCGGAGCCAAAGGAAGAGGCTTTAACCACTGAGCCACCCAGACACCCCTAAAAATTCAAGAGTTTTAAAAGCCCCCCCTTTTTTTCTTTACTATCATGTAGTAAAGGGTAGTGAATGGGAAAAGTTTTCTTCAACTATTGACAGGATGGACTGAATTTTCTTCACTACACACTCTATTGCAATCCCCAGTGGTGAACCAGGTGCTGTTGCTGTTTTTCCTCCCAAGTCTGAGACACAAGAGTGGAAGAGAAAAGGTCATTAGAGTCAAAAAGAGCCAGGTGCCATCACACTCCTGCCTCTCTGTATCTATCCCTCATACAGCTCACATAAGTTTAGAAACTACCTTTAAGTGTCAGGGGAAAAGAGATTTTTTAAATTTCTGCATTATAAGGGGATTATAAGTAATAATGTTTGGTAACACTTATGAGCTGAATTGTGCCCGACCCTTGGAAATCTGATATGTTGAAGTCCTACCCCCCGCCAATATCTCAGAATGTGACTGTATTTGAAGAAGGTCTTTAAAGAGAAAATTAAGTCATTAGAGTGAGCCTTTAGCTGATATGACAGGTGTCCTTTTAGGAGAGGAAATTAGGACACAGATGTACTGACATGGATGACCATATAAGACTAGGGAGAAGGTGGCCATCTACAAGCCAAACAGGCCTCAGAGAAAATCAGCCCACGGACACTGGTCTTGGACTTCTAGCCTCCCAATTCTGAGAAAATAAATTTCTGTTGTTTAGGCCACCCAGTCTGTGGTACTTTGTTATGGCAACCCTAGCAAACTAACACAGTAAAACTAAACACAGAGACATACATACATGAACACACGTGCACGCGCGCGCGCACACACACATACACACACACACACAGGTTACTTTAGAGTCCATAAGCAGAGTTCCCAGAATAGCAGGCCATTGATTCTATTATTACTGCTGGCATCTCTCCCACCAAAAGCTGAAAGGCGCTATTCTTTCTTATCCATGGGCCAAAGGGCTGCAGAAGGGATGAAGATTAAAATGCTAGCTCTTACCATGTGATCTCAAGGGGACGACAAGCCCTTTGATCCTTTATCTTCTCCCCTACCTCCCTCCTGGGATGACAACGCACAGACTTGAGAGCTGTCTATCCATATGATTATTATGAGGATTATATGAGTGTGTGTGTGTGTGTGTGTGTGTGTGTGTGTGAGAGAGAGAGAGAGAGAGATACCAGCTCCGGATACACAGTAAGCCTTATGTAAATACTTGCCTTATTGTTATTTTCATCATCATAAGCTTCTTGAAAGAATTTAATAAGGCAAAAATATGTAAACCATAGCCTTTGCAATATTACAGGTGTCCAATAAATGAAAGCTGATACACTGACATCGTAGTTAAGAATACAAGCTTTTGAATCAGCAAAGCTAGGTTAGAATTCTTGCTCTTTTTGTTTGTTCCCTCCCCCTCTCCTTCCCTCCCTCAAAGACCACTTCTCTCATAGTCTTTCCATCTCAGTTAATGGTGACTCCACTCTTTGCATTCCTCAAGGTAAACATCTTGTGATCTTTTATTTTTTTTAAAAAAAATATTTATTTGAGGTGGGAAGTAGATAGGGAGAGTGAGAGGGAGAAGCAGATTCCCTGCTGAGCAGAGAGCCCACGAGGCACTCAATCCCAGGACCCCAAGGTCATGACCCAAGCGGAAGGCAGACATCCAACCAACCGAGCCACCCAGGCGCCCACATGTCTTGAGATCCTTGATCATTCTTTCCCTTCAAGCCTCACAAACAATCTGCCATCAAATCCTGTTGGTTCAACCTTCAAAATATATCCAGAAGTGAAACACTTTTCATACCCCCTCCCCTGCAGCTAACACCATGGTCCAAAGCATCCTAAATAGTTCTATTTCTTCACTTTCTCCCCTTCAGTTTGTTCTGAACACAGCAGTAAGAATCCTTTAAAAATGTCATTCTTCTGCTCAAAACCCTTCAAAGGCTCCTTAAGGTAAGAACCAAACTTACTATGACCTACCTGCTAGGCTTTACATAACTTGCATCCTCACCTGCCCCCACATTACCTATCTACCTCATTTCCTACTTCTTCCCCCTTCCTCACTCCACTTGGGCAACACTGACCTCATTAGCTGCTTCTGAACAGCAGGAATGTTCTTCTCTTAGATAACTCCATATTTCTCATTTTCACCATCCTCAGGTTGAAGTTTCCTGAGAATCCTATATAAATTTATAATCTTCACCTACTCTCCAGATCATTTTTTTCATAGATTTATCATCTAAAACATTATTTTATTTTTAGCCTTGTTAATTATTATTCCCCACTAGAGTATAAGTTCCTTGAGAGAAGGGACTATATCTTTTGTGTTAACTGCTATATTGTTAGTGTTGGAGACTCCCCAGCTGGTACATAATATGTGCTTAATAAACATGTTTAATGAATGAATTTAAAAAATTATCTTAAGTAATATACCAAGAAGATGAATAAATGAGTGTTTAGACAAACTAGGAAATATTAAGAGGCAGACAAGAGAAGAATCTTGGGAAATTTAAGGATCTTAAGAAACTCAACATTGTGTTTAATTATTTTCATACATTCTGACACATGTCGATAGTTCATAAAAGCCAATAAATGCCAATGGGCTTTTATGAGTTATACTGCAATGTCAGTAATATGGAAGTTTTATGGTTAAACAAGATATTTATCTTTCTCTGAGGAACTTCCTTCTGTTCTTATCATTTATAACATATATATATGTTATATATACACACACATACACATTCTGATATATATATATCCCTATATTTCACCTCACATATATAAATAGCAATAATTATAATAGAATCCATTTATTGGATATAGTATATTCAAGAAATACATTATCTTATTAGATCATTTAAAAGATGTTTAGTGTATTTCCCATTTCAGAAATGAATGGAAAATCTGGGATCCATATATAGATTTGGAATCCATATTTAAGAGTAACTCCAAACCCTGGTTTTATCATTACTCTGTAATTAACTAGATGGTATGTACCATCTAGTTAATTAGTTATTCCCTTGGGGAATGTATAATGTGTTCATCGTTGTTTGAAATAAAATTCCTAGGAAATAATTTTTATAGCAAGTCTGTATTTAATAGAAAGCTTTGCATTTATTTTTGGAAACTATTAACTCTTTCTTGCCTAATTTGGGTATAAGTCAATAAATAGGTAAGGGCCAACTGTGAGTCTGGTTTAAGACTTCTTCTCATAAGTGTATCTACTTCCCCTTAACTGGTCGAAATTGATTCTAAAATAATTTAATAAGACATAGGATTCCAGGGCACCTGGGTGGCTCAGTGGGTTAAGCTCATGACCTTCAGCTCAGGTCATGATCTCAGGGTCTTGGGATCGAGCCCCGCATCGGGCTCTCTACTCAGCAGGGAGCCTGCTTTCCCCTCTCTCTCTGCCTGCCTCTCTGCCTACTTGTGATCTCTCTCTCTCTCTGTCAAATAAATAAATAAAATCTTAAAAAAAAAAAAGACATAGGATTCTATAGGCTTTGGGTAGTCAAGAATTTGGCTGGTCTTTGTCCTTGGTTCCGGAGTTGACCTTTAAACTCTTGGAGTTTCTAAAGTAATACAAATTTCTTTGTTAATTATGGTGGGTCTATAGATAGTTTATGTTACCAGGTAACAGAATGGGGACTGACCCTGCCAGAAAGACCAATCACATGATTAGAGGATTGGACATTTGATCCACATGATACTAGGCCAATCTTCAGGGAAGGGAGAAGGAGCGGATATTGAGTTCCAGTTTGGGGCCAATGATTCAATCAGTTTTGCCTATACATTGGAACCCCAATAAAAGCTCTGGACACTGAAGCTTGAGTGAGCTTCTTCAGTTGGTAATACTCTGCATGTGCCAGGAGGGTAATATGTCCTGACTTCATGGGGAGATGATGCTGTAAGCTTCATGTTTGGGACTTTCCCATACTTCTTGTTATGCAGTGCTCTCTTTGGTTGGCTGTGATTTATATCCTCTGTCTATAATAAAACAATAGTAGTAAGTATAACACCTTGTTGAGTTCCACAAGTCATATTAGTGAATTATTGACCTGAAGGGGCAGTGGAAACTCCCAAATCTGTAGCCAGCTGGTCAGAAGTGAATATAGGATAGGGACCTCTGAACCTGTGGCTGATACCAAGGTGAGAGCACTCTTGTGGAGGGCTGTGCCTTAATCTGTGAAGTCTGGCCCTACTCTGGGTAGTTAGTGTAAGAAGTCATTGCGTTTGCTTTCCCTACCTCTACTCAAATAGTTAAATCTCTTTTCATAAAAGTAACTCCTGGCTAAATATTGATGCCTTTTAATGCAAGGAGATACTTCTCCTTGTTAAGTGACAGATTCATTCACATGATTCATTTTGTGAGATAACGGGATTGTCATGGTCTCCTTGAGAAGATACAAAATGAGAGAGATTCAGTCATATCTTAAATAGCAAAGGACTTTATTTTGAATCTTCAAGTGAATATAAAATAAAAAGCCTGATGAGAGGAAATTTTAACTCATGATCATTTCCATAGGAGAGTGAGAAAATAGATTGCTATGGATCCATTGAGAAAGTAAAAAACTTATTAGATCTCTGTGTGTTTCTAAAATATATTTAAATTTAGTTTCTAAGTAAATTTAAAATTTAGACATTAACATGAAGAAACCATTCATGACCTTTCCTAAATAGTGGTAAAATCTAAACACACAACTCTCTTAATCTGGAAGATTCTTTTGCATATATTTGATTAAATGTAACACATTTAATACATTGTGATTAAATGTATCTTTGAGAGCCTTAAACCAAAGAATCATATGCCTTCCTAATATTTTCTTTAAGTCGATTACAATGGAAACAACAATCCCATTATTCTTCATTCAATTACATCATTGACTGGTTACTTAGGGTGCTATTTCACACTTCTTTCTTCCTGCTCTTTGTATGACAATGTCAGCGATTCTTAAATGTTACTATTTTATCTATATTACTTTATCAGAAAAATCAAAAGGTATGACTTTTTTATTGTTTGAAATCGTTTTGGATTATGGGTTCTGGGTGATGGAGCCGTGACACATATAACCTAGATGAATCCTTGAGGTATCTTAGTTCTGGATGGAGTTATGTTGGAAGAGTCTCAGTTCAACAGCCAAAGATAATTTTAAAAGCAGTTCATTTCTTATTGGCAATTTAAAAATATGCCATTCAAAAACTAGACTAGCACTTATCACCCCCCTTGTGCCAATTCCTCAATTTTCTTGCACGCAGGAGGAGCCTCAGAACTTTTTACACATGTAAACCCCAAAGGGTCTAAAACACCTAACCTCTAGCAGTCTTTTTCTCCTTCTCCTCCAGCCCCATAATCCTCTTCTTGATTTCTTAATAATGAAGAGCCCCTACCCTGTTAGTGAAAACACTTCCTCTTAAGAAAGATGAACAGAAGGGTTGGGAAATTAGATTTGAGTTTTCACGGTGCTTTTTCAGATTGTTGTAGCAGGACAAAGCCTGCTACACATCTCATCTTTGGTGGAGGACAGAGTAAGAACATCCCGTCCGTTCTAATGCACCCATTTTTATTGCAAAGTCCATATGAAGATATCTAATATTCTAAATCACATAATGCTTAATCAGAACACTCAAGTGAACCAACAGTTTCTGATATAATGACAAATGCACTTCTAAAAGGAACTGTACATTTACAGAGATTTTTATGACACACTCAACTGATACATTGTCCCCATCACCAACAGGAGCACAGCTCAAAAAAAAGAAAAGCCACTTTACTAGGCATGCTAGTGACATTATTTCTGCATAAATGTTGAAATAAGCATTTAGATGGCCAGCTGACTAGCTTGCATGCTGCTTGTTTTTGTTTAATTATTTTATTGGATGAAGCTATTAAATGAGAACATTTTGACAGGAAAATGTCCCTCAGTATGAAAGTAAATGCCTCAGGTTTGCCTTTTTTATAAATACCACGGCATTTTATTCCAGCAGGGGAGATGGATGGCCCATTTCAAAATAGTTTCCCATTGTCGTTACTCCTTTAATTAGACTAGATGGAACTGGTATTCAACAATTGTAATGCTAGCGCCTTGATTTAATTATTGTTGTTTGCTGCTTTTTTATCCCACCCAAGTAAACCACCTCCTCACCCACTGTCAGCACATTTTGTATTTTCCTCCTAGGTGATAGAAAATTCTCTTCTTTTGTATTTCTGCCTGTTGTCCATTGCATTATTATTATAATAAAACTTAACTGGATTTCATCTCTTTGAAGCTTATGGTTAGAAGGTTTCTGTTTTATCTTCACTAACATTAACCTTTTTGTTAATTATTGGTTCATTACAAAGAAGACAAGCTTTGTTGGAGACTCCACACTTTGTGTTGTTTTTGTTTTGTTTTGTTTTGTTTTGCTTATTTGTTTTTATATTCAGGACTCTTAAAGGGAACTTTACTATCCTGGTGTTCTCAGTTACCTGGCGAATTAGCATGCAGTTTGTTTACTAAGGATTGCTGGTATCTTCTGTAAATGCAGTCATTAGAATGTATTCTCTGCTACCTAATTGAGTGGAAATTGTACTCCTGGTTATTTTACAGTCTAAAGATTACATTTTAATGTCACTTGTAACATTGTTATTCTGTTTTGTCCTTTTTTAGGGGGTGAAATTACTAGATATAATCTGTTCTGCCACAAGGAAAAAGCTGTTCTAGAACTCTTGAGACAGCTGGTAAATGAACTTGTGAAATTTCAGAGGAATCCAAAATATCATTGTCATACAGTAGGGCTGAGTAACACAAACATCTTCAAGGTCTAAGTCATGAGTCTGGGTTGCCCAGAACACAGAAAAGACCCATTTATCTGATATTCACAAACCCAGTGCAGAAAATTTGATGTTACATCTATATAGATATTTGTGTTTGAAAGAATCACCTTGAAGCAATTTGAGTATTCGGGGAAATAGCAAAGAAAGACTCAACTATTTTTTGTGAAATTTTTTAGGATTTTATTATGTTCAAATTATTCAACTAATATATTTACATATATACATACAATATAGCATGTTTTCTATACTAATTTTTTTAAATAATAATTAATTTAAACAAATGACTGTGTCTCTCAGTCACTTGGGACAAATTAGTTTGCTCTAATGAATATGTCTGTAATCTGGTGTCTGAAATCAATCTGTTCTACTGAATTTTACACTTTAGCAGATGGCATTTAGAGTGAGCTCCTGTTTATTATGTACTCATGCTATGATAACTGTAACAATTAATCATTACTATTACTATGTATTTTAAGTTCTGATGAATATGAACTAAACTCATTAAAATAGTAGAGGTCTCATTGACCTTGTATTAATTGATTCTTAGAAGAGAAATTTCAGAGAACTACAATATATATCCACATCCATTGTTTCCTTTACTCTTACCCCATGTAATCAGTCTCTGGCCCTTTTTGATGGCTAAGTGATATTGTAAGCATTGATTTAATTAGCTCATACTATTCCCTCACAAGCAGCTAAAATAAGCTAGCTGTATAGAGGAGACCAGCATCTTCTGATTTCTCTGTTCTGTTTGGCATGTTTACAGGTTTCTTCTTTTGATGAGCTACCGTGCTGGAATGACAAGATGGGATTCCAAGTTTATATGTATTTATCTGCACGTATGCATATGTGTGTGTACCTCTGTGTGTTTTAGGGGGAGACTCTCAATATGATAAGTAGCTATTTTAAAAACATTTTTTTTCTATTTAATCCTAAAACACAAGCACATTCTCAGAAATCTAATGAATAAATGATAAATAGTGTGCCACTGCAGGAAAAAGTGGCTTCCTTATGAGGAACCGGCATGTTAACCAGACCTAGGCAGCAAAATGTTAATTATTCATTTAACAGTTTTATCCTGAGTGGCAAAGAAGCATTTTGTGCTGAGCAATTAGATGAGTACAAAAAAGAAAGATTACTTATTCTGCTAAATTTTTATTAAAATTTTAGAGATTAGCTGTATTTGATGAAACTGAACTTGATTAATTAAAAAAATATACCCATCTTTACCAGAAAAGAGTAATATCAACCACTTATCCTTAAGAATGAAAACTCTGAAGACTAGAAGTAGTAGGATTACTATGGGATGGGCCTCAGGAGCGAGGGCTAAATAAATGCTTACTGAACGCATGAGCTTGCTCACGGGCACAAGCTTTGTTCAGCTGTTGTTAACAGCACTGTCTGACAGGTGCCAAACTCACATGCCCCAGACTTCATTATGTTTTCTTCCAAGGGCGGTAGTCTTTACTGAAACTAATTTAATTGGTATATCACATTACTCCTTATAATTTCAGGATCTGTACTAAATTGGTTAGGGATTAAAATAAATCTGTTTTAGCTTAAGCCATGAGAAAAAGAATTTTCTAATTCAATTTAGAATGTAGCTTTGTCCTCTGAGGGTAGCTCAAGAACTCTGCCTTCCTGCCTCCCCTCACTCCAGCCCTTTGCTACCCCTAAGAAGAGCCCATAGTACTGACTGTGCTTCACTACAGTGGCTGGAGTATTCCAAGAGGTTGAGGAGGGCTCCTACTCACACAACCCAAGCTTAGATGCAAACTCCACTTGAGGAGAAGGTGTTACCAGAGAAATCCACAAGTCTACTTTGGTTAGAAGCTGGTGTGGCTTACTTGGTAGAGTAAAATGACTGTCCGTGGTCTAGTGTGAATTATATTGGATTTTGCAGTCCAAATTCTAAATATAAACTGCATGTTATTTTCTTGATTTTTTTCAAGATTTTATTTATTATAAATAATATAAATTTATTTATATTATTTATTTGACATAGAGAGAAACAGACAGATAGCAACAGAGCAGGGGGAGTGGCAGGGGGAGAAGCAGGCTTCCTGCAGAGCAGGGAGCCCATATGGGGGCCCAATCCCAGGACCCTGGGATCATGACCTGAGCTGAAGGCAGATGCCTCATGACTGAGCCACCCAGGATCCCCACTACATGTTATTTTAATTTGAAGACTTCACAGGAAGACAGGATTATTGGACCAAGTCAGGATTTCATGTTCTTGGGCTCCTTGGTCAAATAACATTCGAGTTCCACCTTAAACTCGCCATCATTTCCTATAATAACAAATACTGAACTACTTGAAAAATACCATTTTAAATACAAAATAGCACCTGTTTCTAACATATCTAATAATAATAATTAATTCATGTAGTACTTACTATGTGTCAAGCCTGTCAGTATTTTACATGGAATACCTTATTTCATCTTCAGAACAGTCCTATAAAGTAAACATTAGCATTCCTATTTTATCATTAAAAGAGAAACCTGGGGCTATTCTTAAACACTCACTTTTCCTCACCCTGCATCCAATTTATCACCACATCCTGGTGATTTTATCTCCAGTAGATGTCTTGGCTTTGGTCTCTTTCCCCCGCCTTGGCTAGACCATCATGATCTAATACATTATTGGAACAGACTTCTCACTGGGTCTCTGCATTTTGGTGCTTGCTCCTCTCCAATCCATTCTCTACCAGCAATAAAATGGTCTAAAAGTACAAAAGGGATCATGTTAATACATTGCTTAAAATCCTCCCATGGGTTCCTATAACAATGAAATCAAATCCACATTCTATACCACTACCTACCGGTTTGGCATCCTTGTCCCCTGTTTCTATCTCCGCCTCCACTTTGTTCCCATCTTCCCATCTTCTAATCACATTGGTCATGTTCCAGGCCTTGAATGTGCCAAGTACATTCCTGCTTCCTGGTCTCAATGTACAGTCTCCCCTCTGAATGGAATGTTCTTCTCCCCTCTCGTCATGTGGCTAATTCCCTCCATCCCTACTGGTGTCAGTCTTAAATATTACCTCCCCCAGAGACCTGCTCCGACCAAACGACCTAGGAGTAGTACCTTTCTCCATTCACATTTTCAACCTTAGTCCCTTCTTTGTCCCTTTCATAACATAAGTTACCATATCCTCACTTTACTCATACTTACTTGTCTTTTTTTGGAGGAGCACACTGTGTCTTTCCCCAAGAGACATACTCTTGAAAGAGCAGGTTATATCAACTATCTCCTTCATCACCGTTCCCTCAGCAAAACCTACTATAAATGAAGGTTATTAAATAAATAATGTTTGCATGAATGAAGGTGAGATGTTCTTAGACTTTAAAGTTCTTATTAATGTGAATATTTAAACAGGAATATGTGAAGGTGAATATTGTATTACTGAATTTACTTTTTACCAAATAGTAACATAACACTATAACTATATATAAAATAAAACTATATTGTTGTTATTCATAATAGTTACGTTCTGTAACATTGCTGGGAATACTGAATTAGTGGATAATGAACCACTGCACCTAAGGGAATTACAGGTTAGGTTCCTGAGAACCCTTTGGTCCCAACATTTTCATTAATCATACATAACCTGGTTTTATGAGTGCTTCTGTTTAAGGACACCTTACTTAATACATATTGTTGATTTATTAACATTGAACTCATGGCTAACAGCACTATAATTCATGCCTGCACAAAGCTTAGCTAACACAGATTTTCTTCATAAGGCACATCACAGTTTTTGCACTTAAGAACGTTACACAGCACTTCAACACTGTACTTGGGGGCAATTTTAAACAGCAAAATCAGTCAAAAATGCAAAAAATGTGAAGAATGTGGCACTAAATGAATTGCAAAAGTGGCACCTGTTTGTCAAATGAGAGCTGAAACAAGAAGGCACCGCAATGCTTTGCTTACCTCGGCGAGAATGTGCCCATTGGGTGATTCAGATTTTTCTTTGTTCTGTGCATTCTAGGCATTTTAGCATTTGACATAGGCAATTTCAAGAATATGGAATCTGCGCATAGTGAGGATTGATGGTCTATTGGGAGGGGAGCTACTATCATCACCATTCTCACAAACAAAGTTTGAAAAGTTAAATAAATTTATGTTCATATAAAGCTCAACACATTTAACACATTTTTTCTTGTTTGACCTTGAACCCATAAGAACCCATAAGTCATTCTGGGGGCGCCTGGGTGGCTCAATGTGTTAAAGCCTCTGCCTTCGGCTTGGGTCATGATCCCAGGGACCTGGGATTGAGCCCTGCATCTTTGGGCCCTCTGCTCAGTGGGGAGCCTGCTTCCCCCTCCCTCTCTGCCTCTCTGCCTGCCTC
Organism: Mellivora capensis; assembly: GCA_004024625.1. Classification (NCBI taxonomy): domain Eukaryota; kingdom Metazoa; phylum Chordata; class Mammalia; order Carnivora; family Mustelidae; genus Mellivora; species Mellivora capensis. The sequence goes on along the minus strand of PISX010010850.1, from coordinate 19,803 downwards.
TCTGCCTACTTGTGATCTCTATCTGTCGAATTAATAAATAAAATCTTAAAAAAAAAAAGAATGTCATTCTGTAAGAGAAAGGAAGCATTGCTCTGGGTAAAGTTAGCAACTCATTAGTTCGCTAGTTAGCAACTCATTCTCCCACCAGAAATATTCAAATGTAACAAAAAGTTATTTTGGTAATGTTCATGGTAAACATTGATTAATATATAGTGATTTTAAGAGATTATCATATTCTGAAAGGATAAAGCAATACTGACTCAGAGTCCTAAAATCCAGCATCTTTCTCCATCCCATCATATCTGGTCCTTGCCCTTGGCATAATAAATGACTGCACCACTTGATTAAGTGAATAAACCAAAGACTTTTTTTGCCATGTCATCAATGTAGTGTAGCATTTTTTTTTAGCCATTTTCTTTCTTTCTTTCTTTTTTTTAAAGATTTTTATTTATTTATTTGACAGAGAGAGAGATCACAAGTAGGCAGAGAGGCAGGCAGTGGTGGGAGGGGTGGGGGGAGCAGACTCCCTGCTGAGCAGAGAGCCTGATGGGGGGCTCGATCCCAGGACCCTGAGATCATGACCTGAGCTGAAGGCAGAGGCTTAAGCCACTGAGCCACCCAGGTACCCCCATTTTCTTTTTTCTTAATACAAAGGTAACACACATTCATCATAGAGAATTTTGAATTGATAGGTAAGCAAAAAAATTATAAATAAATAATTCCCTTTCTAGTGATATTTGTAATATCTGCCACATTTCCTTATTGGAGTGCCTTCTCTTTCCCATGTGTGGTCAGGAGTAGGGACACCTCCTTTTCCTCAGCTCCCCACTGTAGGAGAGCTCACTGTTGTTCTCTATCTGAGGTGACTGCCTTCTTGCTGGGGTGTGGTTTCAGGGTACCAACAAAGAAGAATCAGTGTGGACCACCATTTTCAGGTGGCCTCCTGAAAAAATCAGAGTGTCGTTATTTAAGAGAAAAATGGGATATAGTTTTTCCTTAGAGCCAGAGCTCTCACAGTCGGTTTACTTCTTCAGCTTGTATTTGTTTTTAGTTTGCTTCTTCATGATGATGGGTCTGGAGACACAGCTTATGTACACACCTCTGAAGAGCTGGAACAAAGATTAGCACTAGACAGTTGAGACAAGTCATCTGTTCTCAGAAGTGAAGGCCAAACACCAACAAGCTACCAATAGGAGATTTAAAGAAAAGTGAGTCAAATATTAATGCAATTCCTGATCTAGAGGATTGAACACTTTCTGATCTCAGAATATGAAATTCATTTACAGAATGCATGTAATACTCACATGAGTTAAGGTATTTTTCATTTGTCTAACTAGATCTGCTCTAATACATTTTGCAAAAGTATGAGGGAGACAAGGCTGCAATTTTATATTCTATTAGGCAGCCCCTTCAAACTCTCCAGTGACAATTTTATAGGAGTTGATTACTGAGCTAGAATTAAGCTCTTGAGTGGTTTGATGATATTAGCTTCAGGTAAGTCTCATTTTGATATTCTTATAAGCGTATACACACTGAAAGGCATTCTTGAAGCCTGCTGGAGATATTGATTACACATCAGGCATACATTTATACAAATTCATGAGGTTCTTGTCAAATCTATGGTCTGGCAATTTACATGATTAAAAAAATGATGATTGATTAGCAAGCATCACATTAAACTATAGAGAGTTTCCCCTAAAAGCCTTTCTGTTGTATTGTATGGACATGCTGCCTTGATGAAATAGTACATCAATTTGCTCCTAATCGTGATGTTTCACTCATACTTAACATAGAGAGGTCTGTTTACTCTTGTGCTATTCACCGATTTGAGCCCAGGTGACCTGATTTATTTATGCTTCATCTACTTTTATTTCTGGCAATGGCTATTCATCATTTTTTTTTGATTTAGTAACACTTTATTTTTTTTTTTTGCTATTCATCATCTTACAAAATATGAAAGGGTGGGTAAACTCCCTGTTGATACTATAGGATGATCACATATTTTGGTAAGTTTTAAATCTGGATCATATTACTTCCAAATTACTGTATTGTGTCTTTATTATATTTCACCTTTTTGTGCTTAAGGACTAAAGAAGAAAAAGTTGAAATTTGCAAAGTTGGACAATTTTACCAACTGGCCCAATCTCTTTATGTTCTCAAGAGTAAAAATAATTATTAATGTGAAATTTGAAAGACGTCCTTGAAATTAATATTTTGGGCCAAATGCTAAAACAAACAAAAACACTGTAAGTTTACCTGTATTATTATAGTTCTCAACAAAGGCAAGAATATCCATTACTGAGATGGCTTTCACACTAAAATAATTATGCATATGCTATAAAATGATGAATTCTCTCCAATTAAAATATGGAAACATTCAGTTAATTATCAAGGTGATCCAGAAATAATAGAGTTTAGAACTGGTTAAGATGGTAATTAGAAAGGTCTGAATAACACAGATAAGGTCTGCATGAAGTAGAAAGGGCTATAACAGGAGCTAGAGAAATAGATAAAAGAGAAGTTAAATTAACAGTTTTTAAGCCTGCCTCTGACCTTTTAATTATCTGAAGGGATGCTGCTAGACTTTAAACAGACATTTCACAATGAATTTTACTTCCATTTACTATAATCATTCCAAGTATACCCATATACACATGTCATCTATAGTAAATGTTACAAACTCAAAACAGTGATATATGTGTTTTTTATCACCCTAGGTGAATTAGGAAGCATAACTTACTAGCTTGATATAATATAAGCACACTAGCCTTGTTCCACCTAAGCAGAGTCTCATGGACAGAGCTCTTGGAAGGTAAAGAGACATGTACCTTCCTAAAGAGAAATGCTGGAAGCCCTCCTTATTATTTTTCTGAAGATGCAAATTGTCCCTGCCCAGTCAAGGTTTATCTTAGAGAATCAGCCCCTCAGACTTGCCTGCTCTGTTTGTATTCCGTGACATCATGCACACCCAGGGCCATTACTAATTAAATATGAGCCAATCAGTTACCATCAAGAATTTGAATGACATGGAGTCTAAATCACCAGGGTAGTCTAGCTTGAAAAACGGATTATGCAGAACTGGAAAGCCATGCTCATTTTTCTACCATGTAAGCACTGCTGCAGAGAAAGCTAGCCAGAAGTGAGAAGCAGGAGAGGAAAGCAAAAATTACATATCACTTTGACCAAACACATGAAGAGAGGGAGTTTGGGATTTTTTCAAATTCACTTTCCTGTTGGGACTTCTTGCCCTGGTGTTCTCTTTGATTCAGTAAGTTATCTTTGTATTAGAGTATTACTCAGCCATCAAAAAGAATGAAATCTTGCCATTTGGAAGGACATGGATGGAACTAGAGGGTATGATGCTAAGCAAAATAAGTCAGCCAGAGAAAGACAAATACCGTATGTTTCGTTCATATGTGGAATTTAAGAAACAAAACAGATGAACGTAGGGAAAGGAAAGGAAAAATAAGATAAAAAACAGAGGGGCAAACCATAAGAGACACTTAACTGTAGAAAACAAACTGAGGGTTGTAGGAGGGGAGGTGAGTGGGGAGATGGGGCAATTGGATGATGGGCATTTTTCACAGAGCAGGAACAAAGAATCCTTAAATTTGTAGAGAACTGGAAAAAAACCTGGAATCGCCAAAGTACTGTTGAAAAAGAAAAGCAAACCAATTCTGGACTTCAAGCTATACTACAAAGCTGTGGTGATCAAGACAGTATGGTACTGGCTCCAACACAGACACATAGATCAATGGAACAGAATAGAGAGCCCAGAAATGGACCCTCAACTCTATGGTCAACTAATCTTCGACAAAGCAGGAAAGAATGTCCAATGGAAAAAAGATAGTCTCTTCAACAAATGGTGCTGGGAAAATTGGACAGCCACATGCAGAAGACTGAACCTGGACCACTTTGTTACATTATACTCAAAAATAAATTCAAAATGAATGAAAGACCTACAGGTGAGACAGGAAACCATCAAAATCCTTGTGGAGAACACGGGCAGCAACCTCTATGACCTTGGCCGCAACAACTTCTTGCTACACATGTCTCCAGAGGCAAGGGAAACAAAAGCAAAAATGAACCATTGGGACTTCATCAGGATAAAAAGCTTTTGCACAACAAAGGAAACAGTCAACAAAACTAAAAGGCAACCTACAGAATTGGAGAAGATATTCCTAAATGGCATCTCAGATAAAGGGCTAGTATCCAAAATCTGTAAAGAACTTGGAGAACTCAACACCCAAGAATGCTTAAGCTTATTTAACTGAGCCTTTATTTGTTCCAGTCAGATGGTCCCTGATTACAGTAACCAGGGCCTGATCCAAAAGTAGGAGCAGCTCTGTGCCAAGGGAAATAGCTGAGTGGCAGTGCTGCTTCAGACAGGGTTTCAGTTGAGCTGGACTCAGAGCCACCCTGCCCTACAGGAGAGAACCAAACAGTGCGCTAAGCCTGACGCCCTTTCAGCTGGGCTAGACAGCAACCCTGGTATGTGTCTTATTCTCTTTTACTTGTAAAATTGCAGAATTTTCAACCAGCATGGAAGCCTTGATGATCAAATCCAGCAAACTCCTTTGGTAAATGAGAAAAACTGAGAAGCAGAGAGATTGATTCCCTTATTCAGGGCTTGGGAAATTTCCAGTCTAGATTTTTTCACCTGGCCTCTCTCTGCAGGGCCAGTCTATTGATAGAAGGGGCTTTCATTTTTTTTTTCCTGTTGTAAAAAATTGAAAGGTTCTGCTGCTCATAAATCCTCCACCCAAGTTTACATATCCAGTTAGAATCATAGTCAACTGCATATGACAAAACAGCCAGAGATGGTAATGACTTAAACATATGAAGATGTATCATATTTTATCCCACATAAGATCAGTTTGGAGGTATGCAGTCCAGCATGAGCGTGCTGTCTCACTGGTTTCAGGGACCCATCTTTCATCTCTATTTCTTCTCTTTCATTCTTAGTACCTGGCTCTATCCTCAAGGTCACCTCCATGGTCCAGTATGGTGTTTGGAGTTTCATCTATGAAATCATCTGCATTCCAGGAAGCAGGGTGTGGGGAAGGCAAAGGGGCAAAGTGGCACACCCTAATTGTCTGTCTTCCCCACCTAATAGCTTTTGCTTGCACCCGACTGGTCATAGCTCTAGTTAAATTGACCATTTTACGGAAGCTGAGAAATATATTATTTTAGCTGAGCACATTGCCACCCCGAATAAAATCAGAACTGTATTATAAAGAATAGAGTGAATGGATGTTGGGGCAGCAACTAGAAATCTATGACATACATTCCTAGAATTTTTGTCACCAGTTCTTCCTCAAAGGATGTGTTTTTGTGGATGTCGCAAGATATTTCCATAGTTAGATGACATCCTAAACCTGCAAGGGTCAAAGAAATCCTTCCTGCATCCTCTCCCTTGGCAGGGAGAACCCTGAGTCTTCTCTGAACCTCTGCCTGGTTCTGGTATCCACCCACTGATCCCTCTTATCTCACCCTGTGAGGGATTTTGCTGCAGTGTGGGGTGATACCAGCAAGATTAAAATGCATTCCCCACATATGTTCTACCTACTGCCAAAAAGATTTTGCATGGCATTACAGAATCCGAAGTAGGAGAAAGAGACTGCAGCAAAGCAGTCTCTACAACCCATCAAAAGGTCATCTGTAAAATAGTAGATAATAGTGGTTTCAACCTTGTAGGATTTTAAAGATGATTAAATGAGTTAACACATGAGCAAAGCACTTAGGACACATTTTGGAACAGAATAAGTGCCCTGGGAATAATTGTTATTATTTCTCATCATTACTGTTGTTGTTGTTACCACATGGCTTTTTTTTTTTTAATACTGAGAAATATTTACTGAGAAGCTAAGAAGATGTTTATGTCCCCAGAACCGAAGTTCCTCCAGAAGAATCACTAATGGGTCAAGATGACAAGAGAGGCATTATGTTCAGGAAGCCACTGCTCAGATGGCTACTGTAATACATAGTTTATCAAGTTGCATTGTTGATAAAGTGGTCCCTTTTAGCATGAGTGTTGTGAGGCAGTCTTCTTGCAAAGGAAGTTTCATATCCCTGGGTGTGGGGGTCCTCTGAGCCACAGATAGCAATGAGGTGACTGGGAAGATTTTTTTTTTTTTAAGATTTTATTTATTTATTTGAGAGAGAGTGAGAGCCAAGAGAGATCACAGAGGGAGAGGAAGAGGAAAAGGAAGAAGCAGACTCACCACTGAGCAGATAGTCTGATTCAGGCCTTGATTCCAGGACCCTGAGATCATGACCTGAACCCTAAGGCAGATGCTTCACCGACTGAGCCACCCAGGAGCCCCATGGGAAGGTGTTTTGAGGAGAACAAATTTACCAAAGCAAGAAAGAGACCTGCTAAACTTGTCTTCCTCACAAGTTTGTATAAATCCATTCCCGGGAAATTGGGTTCCAAATGTCTCTGGATAAAGCTTTTGCCAACTGACAACTGGGTTTCTTAACTGCATTCCAATAATCCACATACACTTCTGTGGGCTGATGGAAATTCAATGTTGTTCTAAATTAAGTAGAGAACAAGAATGTGTTAATTATATGCAACGATGAACCAAGTGTAAAAACTGAAGTCTTTAAGTTTATTCTTTGAGGCATTTTCCTAGTTTATTTAAAAGAAATGAAAGCAAGGAATTGATGAAACCACTTCGAGCCTGAAAAGCCTGGATCACTGATAGGACTGTATTGTGAACATGTGACCTTAGTTGTTATTGAGAGGCCAGTCGGCCCTCAATAGTAATTTGTAATTAAAGCTTCTGATTTGGGAGTCTTTTTATCCCTGACACGGCTCTCAGAATGGGTGAGAAAATTCTGAGGATTGACATTTGGAGAGAAGCAGAGTGACTGTATGTAGCTGGCGTAAATCATTTCCAATCAACAGTGAGGATTGGAGACAAGGGCAGGAACAAAAGGTCCAAGGAAAGAGGATTCTAGGAAAAAGGAAACACATAACTTTTTTTTTTTAAGATTTTATTTATTTATTTGACAGAGAGACAGTGAGAGAGGCAACACAAGCAAGGGGAGTGGGAGAGGGAGAAGCAGACTTCCCGCTGAGCAGGGAGCCTGATGCAGGGCTTGATCCCAGGACTCTGGGATCATGACCTGAGCCAAAGGCAGATTCTTAATAGCTGAGCCACCTAGGTGCCCCAAGAAACGCATAATTGTATCAAAATTGTTTATACTGACTTACCACAAAGGCCCTTTCACATGGCAAACACTTTTTTGTGACAGGTTGGGAGAGGAAAATTGCCAAGTTTCCATGGACTGAAATTCACTTCAGATACCTGTTTGGGTTCCTGTATCTGTAGTTCACATGGAAGTGTGCAAAAATAAATCCTGGCGTAAAATTTTTCACTCCTCACTGTTGCTTAAATCACAAAACATCTCACATGAGGAAAACTAACACTAAGCACTTTTTAGTTGAGGAGGAAGGAAGCAAAGATGATCAGAGAAGATCTCCCAAGAACATGGAATTGGAATTCAGGAAATTAGCTTGTTTTCTCCATAACTAACTGCCTTTCCTCTCAATCTGTGGCCAAGTCCCTCTCCTGCTTTCTTGAAGACAATTCAGGTTCCCCAAAGAAAAATGGGAATCATTCTTACCACCTGTCTCATCTGTTTGATTCAAATAAAGGTTTAATACCTAGTAGCTGTTTATTTGTTCTGTATGTCAAATTGACAAGAGAATCAGCTAAATTTGCATATTTGCAGCCCAGTCTGGACGAGAGGAATATGGATATCAACAGATAATATGGATACAGATATAGTAGGCATTAGCGTCTGTTGATTATCAAAGTACGGTATTAACTGGTGTTCATTTCCTAGATAGTAAATGAGCCTTTAACTAATCAGTAAAGATAGTTTAGGGAGTTGCTGCCTAGTTAAACAGCAGCTCTCTACTTTGCCAGTGGGGAGAGAAAGACTGGAGAGACGCAGATGGTATCAGCAAAGTGCATTTGATTCTGAAACACAGTGGAAGATGCTGAAATGAAGATTCTTTCCGAAGGGAGGGGAGCGTTCCATGAAGGAGAAACATGGAGGCTTGTTGGCCTGCAATCTGATTGGGGAAGAGGAAGGTGAACAACAGCCAGAAGAATCTATGAAACTTAACTTCTATAGAAGGAGCAAGTATCACAAGAGGAAGGAGGAAGTTGTGGGAAGTCCCTGGTGACTCACCAGGTCAAGAACTGGAAAACTGTCCTGAAATAATGCCTAAAATATCCACCGCTAAGTACTAATCACAGAACCTGGGCAATATTAAAAACAAAGAGTATTTAAGATCAAAAAGCAGGACAATGTGGTTTTGGCGAACATGGCTGGGACTTCGTAGGATACTTTTCTGTCTGCCCTTTGTTGTCAACTGAAACCCTCTGTCTGGAGGCTTAAGGCTCCCTGGGTCCTGGTTTTGCAAGTTACCTTTTCTTAGAAGCTGGATCCTGCTCAGGTTCCCTTGGCACAGACTTGGGGTCCACTTAAATTTTTTCTTTAAAATTGGTTTAAAAAACTGCTTTATTATTTTTATGTGCTATTACAAATGCCTATTGTAGGGGGTCCAGTGGATCTGGAGGCTCATGGCTCATCAAGGTAAAACATATGACCATGGGAGGCAGCAAAACACAACACAACAAGCTTTGTTGGGCAGCTCTTGGACAGGGTAGTGAGGAGGAAGTCTTTCACTGCATGACACCACAGGCAAAAGGGGCCCCATCTAGAATGGGAAGAGCACAAAAGGACTTTTGTGGGAGAGGAGTATCAGAGAGGGAACTTAAACCACATCTAGATTACATTTTGCAGCAGCACTGCAAGGAATCTCTGGGTCGGAGAGCTCCAGAGGGCCATAGCAACTTGCAGTCTTATGATCACACTGCTCTAGCTTATCAGTGCATAATAACTGTCCAGGGAGGTCTCCCAGGGTATGCCAAGCAGGTAGGCTTTAAATGGTTAAAAATTCAAATGAGCTACTTTCTTAAGTCTTTTTTTTTAATGATTGCTTGTGCTATTTTAAAAACTGGATGTGTCATAATTTGAGTCTGGTATTGGTGGACTTTTGAGCTAACAAGTTTCAGCCTATAGTGAAGAAATAAACAAACTGACCTATACACGGAAGTCATCCTTGGCTTATTTATATAACACCTGTGATAAATACTTCATATAAAAAATTCAAACAATTCAATAAATAAAAAGAGTAAAGTAAAAACTACTCCATATCCTTCAAGCAATAAATAAGTACTATTAACATTTTGATCTTTATTCTTATTTTACACATACACACACATGCACAGGTACTACAATATAAATGATTTTACATAAATGAAATCACTTTATGGTAGCAAACTACACCAGTCTCTAGCTTTTCTTCATTTGACAACATTGTTGTACACATAGGGATAAATCTATATTATAATTTTTATTTTTGCATAGAATTTTACTGTGTGTATGTTCATACTACAATTTAATTTTATAAATTCTTATTGACATATGTTTAGGTTTTATCCATTTTTTCACTAATACAAGCAATTTTTCAGTTACCAATTTCGTGCACCATTTTTCTAATTTTCATAAATTCCTAGAAGTGGGATTATGAAATCAAAGTGTACGAACATTTAACATTTTTTATGCCAATTACCATATTGCTTCCCACATTTTTATCAATTTACACTCCCATGTATATTCATGAACTTTAAATTAGGAGGGACTGTCAGGAACTTTAAAAAAGGAATTAAGACAAGTAAAAGTTGCTATGCGTAAAACTATGTTCTTAAAATGGTGTTTGGAACAAGAAGGTAATCACAGAAGGGATATATTCTTTGTTCCTTCATTCTTGGCAGATGATCCACCTTTAACTTCCATAGAAAGCAGAAGTCAATGGGATCGAAGTTTTCCAGCACCCCAATGGAATTGACGTTTCTACCCCTCAACCTTATTTCCGTTCAGTGTCACCTGCTCTATTAGAGGAGGAGGTATCTCTACTTGTTGCTAAAGCTCTTGATCTCTCTGTTTCATACATTTGTCACTCTCTCACTCTCTCCCCTTTAATACTTTAAACCTAGAATCTTGTTCAAAACATCTTCAAAACATTCTAAAAGCAGTACCTTTGACTGTGCCTTCTCTTCAAGTCTTTACCTAGGGCGAAAGAAAAATGTGCCAAGTCCCAAGGATATGAAAGTGCATATAAAAAGACCTAATAGGTACTCCTAAACCCAGCAGAACATTTCTGGGACTCTTAAAAACTTTGTCATACTTCTGTGACATAAAAAAGACTAATGATCAATTCCAGGAGATAATTTATAATCCGCTCCTTAACAAACTAGAACTTAATGCATAGAATCCTTCCTCATGTAATAAATTCCTCTTTGGCCTTGTATCTAGTCCTTCCTCTTTCAGCTTATAGAGACCTGCTGAACTCTTCCCAATGACTTAGCTCCACTCTGCTTGGCAAGGAAACAAATTCACCTCTGATTTTGCTCTAGTGGTCTTTGCATAGTTTTCGACTCTGCCTTCCTCTGCGTCATTGCAGTACTCAAGAGAGATCCACATGTCCTGCCTCTGCTTTCTCCATTTCCACTTATTTTTCAATCCACTGAAATGTGATTTCTGTCTCTACCAACTAACTGAAAAAGTCAACAAAAATGGGACTTCTAATTTACAAAGTCAGTGGTTTATTATTTTTACTTTGCCTTTTGGGTGATCTTCCTATAGAGTTTGACCATTTCGGCCTTGAGATTTTTCTCAGTCTTGGTTTCCTCAGCACTGTTTTCTCATTATTTCCTTTCTACCACTCTGATGTATTCTTCCTAGTCTTTTTCTGGTTCCTTTTCCTTAACTGATCCCTTAAGCATTCTTTTTCCTTAAGGCTTCTGTATTAGTCAGTTTTTGCTGTGTAACAAACCACTCCCAAGCTAAGTGGTATAGAATAATGATTTATTCTACTATCATGTCTGCAAGTTGGCAAATGGTCAGATTATTAGACAGTTCAGTTGGCCTTACCTCCAAAGGCAGATCTGCTCATAAGTCTCTCATTCTCTTTTGACTTATAGCCTAGCTGGGTCATATATTTTTCATGGTAGTGGCAAAAGTACAAGACAGCAAGCCCAACCATGCATGCATATTTCAAACTTTCACTTACATTAAATCTGCTCATATCTTGCCTCCCAAAGCAAGTCATATGGTCTAACCCAAACAAAGCCTAAGGGAGTATCCTGTGCTTATCGTGAAGCCATGACAAAAGGGGGCTGCATCATACTACTGTAGGTAAGTGAAGAATTTTTAATAGTAATGTAACCTATTAAACCTCCTTATCGCCTCGAAGGCCCTGCATGATCAGACTTTAGTTTCTTCCATAGTCTTGCTTCTTACAACTTTTCCTCTTTATTGCAAAGTTTTAGACATAAAGCTGTATTTCAGCTTCTCTAATGCCATGCTGTTTTTGCTTTGCCTACACAATCTTCAGGTCTTAGTATTAATGTTACTGTCCCAGGAAAATCTTCCCAATCACTCCAGATTAAGTCAGATTCCCTTGTTAAATCTCCTAATAGGGTGTTAGACTTTTCTTTGTTGTATTCACTATGTTTCTGGTAGAATAACTTGTTTATTTATTTTATATCTTCTTCCCTAGAATTTAAATTCCATTATGGAAAAAAGTATCTTTGTTTTGTTAACTATTACATTCCTAGTGTTTCTTATGTACTCACCATATAATAGATGTTCAATGAATGATGGAGTTAACAAATCTATGTGTTCTTCCTGGATAATTTTATCCAATTCTATGACTTACACTTTCACCAAATCTAAATCAAGAGTCTCAAAATCTTTCCTGGGCTGCAAACAATATTTCCAACTAAATTTTCCATGGCAACTTTGTACTGTGCATATCTAGAAGTGAAATCTTTCTTCTGCTAATAAAAACATCACAATTTACCTGACTACCCAGGATGTTTAATTTTATGTGTCAACCTAACTGGGCTTTGGGGTACCTAGATATGTGATTAAACATTATTCTGGATACATCTGTGACAGTGTTTCTGGCTGAGATTAACATTTGAATGGTAGATTGAATTGCCCTCTTCAATGCAAATACACTTAATCTAGTGTGTAGAAGACATGAACAGAACAAAACACCAAGCAAGACAGAGTTTGTTCATTCTGCCTATCTTTGAGCTGGGCCATTGGTCTTCCCCTGTTTTTGGATTTAGACTAGGATTGGAACTTACACTATCTCTTTTTCTGGTTCTTAGGTCTTCAGAATTGAACTGGAACCATCAGCTGATACCATCTGCTCTCCTTGGTCTCCAGCTTTCTGGTTGCAAATCTTGGGACTTCTCAGCCTCCATAATCATGTGAGCCAATTCCTTATAACAAATCATATATATATATGTATATATATATATAGTATATATGTGTATATATATGTATGTATATATATGTATGTATATATATGTATGTATGTATGTGTATATATATATATATATATATATATATATATATATATGAAACATTCTATGGGTTTCTCTGGAGAACTGAGCAATATACCACCCAAAGTCCTGAAAATTGTCCCCAGCTCCATATTTCCCTGAATTTTCACATGTAATTTGTCTCTAAAACCTGCAACTTTTTACTTCTGAAATGTCTTTTTAGTTAGTACTCTGATTTTTCTTCTTTATCATGAATAATATTGGCACAAAAAGTGTAGGAAAACATTGTTAGGAAGGAAAGGAAGTCCAAGATGGAGTAGAACAATCTATGAAAACACCTGGCAGTTCTAAATGTGCTCTAAGTTTCCAGGCCAAGATGAGTCACATCCTACAGAGTGGAGAACATATACAGATGACATCTCCACAAGGGTATGCCAAAAAATGAGATCAAATAGAAAACTGGTGGAGAGCAGGGGATTCACAAGTGATTGAAGGTCTCAGTTGATACTGTGGTCTTACAGGGACCTAAGCTACAATGTCCCATTGTCTGCCTTGGGGACTAGACTTTTAAAATACCTCTTTGCAGAAGTAGTGTCCATGAGAGTGTCACCACCACAAATTATTGGCTCCCACAAATAAGTAGACAGAATAAGTAGTTCTGCCCATGGATAATGATAAGGAAGGAAAGTAAAAGAAATATATATGTTGTATAATTAATAGAATATAATAATACAGAATACTAGAACATTTGCATTTGGGCATTTACTTGTTGTTCCTCTTGGGTGTAGTAGGGAAGGGACTAGAGATGACAATACCCCTTCCTCTAATTTGACAATATGTAGCTCATCATCACCATTATAACACACTCATAATGTTGGCTTATATTGTATTTGGATAAAAATTATGAATATGTATTTTTAGAGATTTATTTATTTGAGAGAGAGAGAGAGAGAGAGAGAGAGCAAGGGGAGGGAGGGGCACAAGGAGGGAGAAAATACTCGGACTCCCCACTGAATATGGAGGCTGAAGCAGGGCTTGATTCCAAAACCCTGAGATCATGACCCAAGGTAAAATCATGAGTTGGACTCAACCGACTGAGCCACCCAGGTGCCCCTGAACATGTGTCTTTATGAACTTTCATTTTCATTTAAACAATAACTGTCCCAATTTAAAAATTCATTAAAACTAGATTTAAAACAATATCCTTGGAAATACAGAATTTAAGGATATCAGTGTAGTTAGCTCTACATACTCAGAGTGTAATCAGTATGTATGTGTTGGGGGGATGTATAAATATATACTCAGTGTTCTTTTATCCCTTTCTGGGATTCCACTATTCAGTCTATGTTGAAATGTTCAAACTGAAAATCCACATAAACTTTTGCTTGTCAATGTCACCTTACTATAAACAGAGGCAATGAGTGATGGTAGGGACAAAGGAAGGAAGCACTAGGAAGTAAAGCAAGAACAAATGAATTTCAAAAAGAGGTTGAAAATGTGTTTCTCTAATACTGGTGGGGATGAAACAGTTCTTTGCAGAACTATTATGCCAGTTAATTAGTATGAAGGTCCAAAAGGAAATTATTTTCATAGGCAGTTCTACCCAACATCTAAATATCAAGCTATAACATGTTTCCATTTCTATTAACAACAACAATAAATACAAATCATTGCAGAAATAGCATGTTGGGTGATGGAACAATGAAAAGAAAAATCCCTCTTGTTTAAGAACTAAATGATGATAAATGTATTTTAAGGACCTAGTCCTTCAGTCACCATTTGATATTTCTGTCTATCTTCCATTATCTCTTCCTTTCTTCCTTCATTTGTATGTTCATTCTCTCAAAAATATTTATTAGGCATCCACTCTATATAAAGCACTGTTCTAGGCAGAGGAGATTAAATAATAAAAAACATACAAATTTCCCTGACCCCTTGGAATTTAGTTTCTAGCAGAGAAGACAAACAAGGCCGGGGATGGCCTCACTGAGAAGGTCTTCATATGTAAAGACTGGAAAGATAGAAGAGTGTGCCTGGTGGATAGCTGGAGGGAGACTGTTTCAAGGAGAGGAATAACTGCAAAGGCCCTGTGGTGAGAACATGCGTGGTGTGCTGGAGAAATAGCAAGGAGGTCAGTGGCTAGAGAGGAGTAAACATGAGAGGGAGTAATAGGAGTTGAGGTCAGAGAAGTACCAGAATGTCAGAACATGGAGGGCCTCATGGGTCATTGTAAGGCCACTGACTTTTATTGGGAGTGACACAGGAAGGAAATGGAGGTTTGGTTTTGTTTAAGTAAATTTTTTTTTCAAATTCTAAAATATATGAAAAAATTGCCCAGATAGTGTAGAGGTCCTCTAAACCTTTTACTCAGCTTCCGCTAATGTTAATGTCTTATATGACCATTGTGGACTTTTCAAAATCAAGAAATTGACATTGGTACAATACTACTAACCAAAGTATAGACTCCATTTGAATTTATCAATTTTCCCACTAATGCCCTTTTCCTATTTTCTAGATTATGCTCTAATTGAGGATACCACATTGCATTTAGAAAGGGATTTTGAGCAAAGAACTGACATGACCTGACCTTCATTTTGCAATATTACTCTGGCTGCTCTATATGTACTCACAACTCATTTGCTATATACAGTATTCCTACTTCATTTATATCAAAGCAATGAATACCCATAATAAAATTACTTGTCTGGTGGTAGATGCTACTCTAGTGCCTTATGTAGTGGTAGATATTTTTCATTCAACCTGACATTTAGTAGATGCAACCCTTTAATTCCCATCAGGTGTTAAGGTAAATCAGCCATGCATTCAAGAACATATACTCAAAGAAGCCCTTAAATGTTAACTAGAAGAAACGAGGGCTCAGAAGCAGGATCATGTTCAAGAGCGCAATTAGATCAACTACCAAAATATGGCCCATAATACACGGAAGTTTATCTCCAGGTTCTGCTTTTACTTTCATTATAACATTGGTACAATTGGGTCAGCTTATTTGGGTCCCAACAGAGTAGCACTTTACAAGTATTCCCGTATACAGACAAACTGGTTTCACAAGTATTCCCATACTCAATAATATACAAAATACACTACATCAGGCATTATCTAGAACAGATTTCGTTTCTCAGACTTACGTGTGCAGAGACAGAAGGTCAGGGTGCCCTGGTTAACATAATGTCTAAGTCATGAAATTTAAAGTACCATGTGATCTAACCACATATTTTAAGTGATTACCTATAAATCCAGAGGCTGATTAATTAAATCTCACCATTCCACAGACACCTTGCTATCATTTCCATTAGTGTTAATGAGTCATTCCTTTTTCCTGGTAAATTTACTTAGAGACCACATAGTTGTCCAAATAATAGCTCCCATTTTTCCTTAACATTTCATGTTGAGATTTATTAGTCTTTTAATGAATTCTACCAACCATCAGGGAGACATTTAATGGTGATGTGAATAAAGCACTTCTTACTAAAATGATGCACATAGTGTCCTATAAAATGTATTTTAATTCATATTATTTCCTCTTCACACTCAGCATTTGTATACTTCTGCTACCAATTGTAGATAATAGTTTCAATACCATTTAAGATAAATTCTTCTGAAAATAAATTATTTTTCTTTTTATTAGAATATCAACTTAGATCTTACCATTATTATATTTTAACTTTTTATTTTTAGTTTTTATTAAAATTCCAGTTAATTAACATATAGCGTAATATTAGTTTCAGGAGTAGACTTTAGTGATTCATCACTTAAGTACAACACCAGTGTTCATCACAAGTGCCCTCCTTAATAGCCATTACCCATTCCCCCACCTACCTCCCCTCCAGCAACCCTCAGTTTGGTCTCTATAGTCAAGAGTCTGTTTTAAGGTTTGCCTCCTTTTTTCCCCTATGTTCACCTGTTTTGTTTCTTAAATTCCACATACGAGTGAAATCACATGGTATTTGTTTTTCTCTGACTTATTTCACTTAGCCAAATAGCTAGCTCCATCCACATTGTTGCAAATGGCAAAATTTCATTCTTTTTCTTTGGCTGAGTAATATTTTATATTATATATATATATATATATGATGGTATATATATAATATATAAATTTATAAATTTATTTTCATATATATATATATATTTCACCTTTTCTTTATCCATTCATTAGTGCCTGGACATTTGGGCTCTTTCCATAATTTGATTATTTTTGATAATGCTACTGTAAAATCAGGATGCATGTATCCCTTTGACTGAGTATTTTTTATTCTTTGGGTAAACACCTACTAGTGCAATTGCTGGGCCATAGGGTAGTTCTGTTTTTAACTTTCTGAGGAAACCCCATACTGTTTTCCAGAGTGGCTGCCCTAGTTTGCATTCCCACCAACAGTGCAAGAGTATTCCCCTTTCTCTGCATCCTTGCTAATACCTGTTGTTTCCTGTGTTGTTAATTTTAGCCATTCTGACCAGTGTGAGGTGACATCTCATTGTAGTTTTGATTTGTATTTCCCTAATGATGAGTGATGCTGAGCATCTTTTCATATGTCTGTTAGCCATGTGGATATCTTCTTTGGAAAAATGTCTATTTGTGTCTTCTGCCCATTTTTTTAAATTGGATTGTTTGTTTTTTGGGTGTTGAGTTTTATAAGTTCTTTATATATTTTGGATACTAGCCCTTTATCTGATATGTCATTTACAAATATCTTCTCTCATTCTGTAGTTTTGTTGATTGTTTCCTTCTGGTATGGACATCTTAGATGTTTTGTTCTTGAAAGTTAACTTAGTAAGCACATTTCCTCCAGCTTAAATATTATTTTATTGATTGATTTACCATTCTGAGATTCAGCCAAGGCAAGTCTCCTAAAGAAACAAGGAACAGAACATGGATTTGTATAGGAAATATCAAAAATTGCTTACCATTTCTTAACTCCAGAAAACTAAAGAAGTAATTCTTAAAAAAAAGAAAAGTAAAATTCTTTGGAAGTTAGTACCACTGGATAAACAGACTGAGAAATGATGGAAAGGAAGTAACTGAAACAAGCAGTAAGTCATGTTTTATGCAAATCTTACAGGGAATTGCAATAAGATTTGATGTTACTGAAGGTTATCTATGGAGGCCATGGTTCTTATGACAATTGCCACATTAAAATTTGAACAGTGTCTCTTTGGGGGTGAATGTTACAAGCTAATATTTCATAGCGCTTACCCAGAAGGCTTTTTCAACTTTTGGTTTGCACAAATCTATTGAAAGGTCCTTCTCTCGTTGTTCTATGTTCACTCCAGTAAAGGGATGATACGGGTTATGTTATCTGTCCTGCCAGATAATCTTTGTGCACTGATGTTGTCTTTATTTCTTTTTCTGAATAAATACACAGTTTAAATGATTTTCTAATAGAATTTAAATTAACTGAAGCTTAGTTCTTTGTAAGATTTTAACATTTGAAATTATAACTATAAATCTGGTCATGATAATTTCTATAGCAGAAATGCATATTGAAATTTGTGTGATTTATATTAAGAGTACCATCATCCCTTGGTAGATATTGAGCACATCTAGTATGAAATGTGAAAGTAGCAAACAGTCTCTTCTTTCTTCTCTGTTATTATAAATATCTCCTGAAGGATTCCATTGAATATGTCACTTCAAGATAGCATTATCCAATAGGATGGTCTCTTCTAGATGTCAAAAAAGAGGAAATGAACATATGTATTTACTGCCAATATCTATAATATTATAAAATTATAATCATTTATTATAGATGTGTGTGACACTTTATGAAATTGATACTAGTTATTCTTAGTAGAAGCTGATCTTCTGGTTATTTTCGAAGAAGTAGTAATAGTAATAGCTATTTTTAAATATAAATAAATATATAAATAGTTACTTATGTAACACTTACTATATGCTTAATAACATACTGATTACTTGTATTTATAAGGCTGAAAATTTTGACACTTTCTTATGTCATCCTTTGCAATCAGTGAGACATCTTAGAAATAGCCAAATTATAGCATCCAGTGGTAAAGCATGGAAAACATTTTACATAATTCAATGGGAATTTTACTTTGTATGATTCCTATCCGTGACATGGAACTCATTAGCATTATCATTTGATTTCAACCACTGATACTAACTGGCCTATAAATCAATGAGATTCTTAGACTTAAATATATAGATTCATACACACAGCATAAAATATATATACACACTAGGATCTAAGTATATCAATATGTTTTATATTCCATGAAAGCAAATTTGAGATAGAGTTTCAATATTTATAGAAAACCAAGCTATATCTATTATTTATGCTTATCTAGCTGTATAACCTATGATTTGAAAATCAATGGCAAATGAACAACTTCATAAACAAATCAGAAACCTGCTTGCCTTACACCCCTGTACTTTATTAAATTTTATAGGCTTATTTGTCCTAGATGTCTAGATTCAGTATTTGCAATCATCTTTCAGGGTCATGCCCTTTCAGTAAGTCTCACATATTCCACCCACCAACCAGAAAGCTGAACCACAGAGCAGTCGCTTCTTGATTACAACCAGGGAGCAATTCTAACTAAAATGAGAAAATGTTTACGCATGAGCAGGATTGAGGCCAGATGGACAATGATTCTTAGGGTATTGCATCAGGGTCACATTTATACACATTTTTAATACAAATAAATATATCATTTCTTGTTTAAAACAAGTGATATAAAACTGAAACTAAACCAGAAAATCCGAATGTTGGGAAAGTATAACTGCACAATTTATTTTTAGATAGAAGTTGTCATTGTGAGAAGCTCCCTTATCAGCCCACCTTCACCACCTCCACTAGCTTCAAAACTGTACCAGGTCATCTCTTTAGATGACTGTAGAGAGACTCATTGTTAATACCAACATTATGTGAGAGATTAATATGTCAGAAAATTTATATGGTTTTTCATCTTTGGCAAAAATTCAGATTCCTCAAGAGTTCTTGCCTCAGGACTGGTTTCAATCTTTCATCAGTTTTTTTTTTAATTTTTAAGAATTTTTTTATAAACATATAGTATATCTTTATACCCAGGGGTACAGGTCTGTGAATTTCCAGGTTTACACACTACACAGCACTGACCATAGCACATATCCTCCCCAATGTCCATAATCCCACCCCCCCTCCTGGCCCCCCTCCCCCCAGCAACCCTCAGTTTGTTTTGTGAGATTAAGAGTCACTTATGGTTGTCTCCCTCCCGATCCCATCCTGTTTCTTTTCTTCTTTTCCTATCCCCGAAACCCCCCATATTGCATCTCCACTTCCTCATATCAGGGAGATCATATGATAGTTGTCTTTCTCCAATTGACTTATTTCACTAAGCATGATAC